>VZTX01021316.1:55473-197270 GCA_013400915.1 Pardalotus punctatus | reverse complement strand
TTTTTTTTTTTTTTTTTTGTTTGGTTTTTTTTAATGGACCATATTGGGCATTAATTTAATTTTAAGGGAGGGAAGGAATCCCAGCTCTCCTGCAGATGCAATTCATACAGTGCTCTGCTTTCAGAATATCAGGACTATGGCAAGGGAAATCTATGTATGTATCCTTGTGTGCATGAGGCCAGCACAGATCCACGAGAAATGTAAAATGACATGCTATTGAAAAGCTCTATCGTTCCCTTAACCCTTTTCTTTATGAGAACTTCCACCCATGGACACAGAAGGTTAGAAAAGCAAGCAGTGGGAAGAAAAACCACAGGAAAACACTGGCAACACAACGCCCATCACGGAGTCAACTCAAAATTCATCAGACATTTATCTTTTACTTTGTTCTCTGCATTCCATACAGAGATTTTCCCAGATTCCAACCTGCTGGAATAAAAAATGTGAGAGCATGAGAGGTAAGAGAGCTCAGTTTCCCTATTTGTGCTAATTTACCCACCCAAGCACCTGTTTTTCCATGGGGCCATGCAGGGTTTTCCTGGAATCACAGTCGGAAGGGTCTCAGTGGAGCGTGCACGCGGAGCCTCTTCCTGTGCCTGCGCTCACACACAGCGAGCTCCTGGCAGGGGCTGCCCAGGCCTGGCCACCTACACAGCCACAAAAGCAGAACAAGCTGTGAAAACAGACAGAAAACAGTGTAGCAGCTACTCAGCGACACCATGAAAAAAGTTGTATTGCACTCTTCTGTGTAAGTGCAGCCAGGAGTTGCAGGGATCTGTGGAAGTGTGCGAGTGCCTGAATGATCCATGGTGAGAGTGATGGAGGGAATCCCTTCCTAATGGGAATGTTGCTAGCAGAGGAAATAATTTAAGGGTATTTGGGATATTTCTGTCCCTGGAAGTTCTGCTGTTTAAACCACAATACCAGATATAAATCTGTCATATAATACAGCTATTTGTAACTTTACTACCTCCTTGGGAGTAATCAAATCTCTTCATTTCAAAATAGCATTCCGTACAAGTAACTTTTTTTTTTTTTTCCAGCCAATATCAGACTCCAGTAAGTTGTCTGGGCTGTTTATGTCCTCATGGCTCCTAGACATTTTTGTTCCTGTATTACCCCCCAACAATGTGTTTTAATTGTTTCTGAGAATCTTATAAAAATGACTATGGCTTTGTGTGGAGCCAGTCCAGTACGGTCTTGCCCAAGCAGAAGGCATTCTTCTTGCTCCTGCTGGAAGGATCAAAATATTTGGAAATCCATTAAAAGGAAAGCGAGTCCTGCAGGGGAGAATATCCCCCACTCTAGTACTATGGCCCTGAGCGTCTTCTGTCTTAGTCATATTTTGCAGACAATATTAACTTTCTGCTGACCAGTGGCAGCCTGAGAAAGTGTTTGAAAAGCTGTCATGAGGCTGCTGTAGTGACTGGTGGTGTTTCACTGGCTTTGTGATGAGGTCCAGCTGTTGAACACAGGGCTGGCTGCATGGCTGGGCTGCCTTTGAAGCCCGAGACAGGAAGGTTTTCCCTCTGCTGCTGGGGTGTAGCTGAGAACAGAGAGGTCTGTGAGGCTGGTCACTGCCTGCACTCACACCTCAGCAGCAGGCTTGGCCCAGAAGGTGATGGACTTGGAGCCAGGGATGTGGCCACCAGGTGAATTATTCAGCAGCCAACATCAGGAAGCAGCGGCAGAGCTCGGTCTCCTCCCAGCTGGCAGCGTTGTTTGCTTTGAGAGTGTTTTGTGTGGCCTTTCCTCAAGTGCTGAGAGCAATTATCTCTAACAATTACCCAGTAAAATAATAGTGTAGTTATAATTTAATGTGATTGCTTTGGGTCTGTGTCTGCGTCTCATCTGTTGCCAGACCGGATGTGAATTGAGGTTGCCCAGAACAAAACAGTAACATACAGCTGGAATTGTACTGGTTACATTGACTTTATTTTCTGTTTTCCTGTCAGCTCCCAGGAGGTTATATTTTCTGATTATTATCCTGTTTCTATTCAGATGTGAAAAACCTTGCAACTACACCATTAGAAACATGATTAAACACTTTCAAGTATGTTTACAGGATGATTTTTAAAGTTGTGGACTAAAAAATTCTGTTCCGTTCTCAGACTGACAATCCTGTATGGTTTTCTCAAAATGAGACACATTTTGCTATTCTTACCTGTAAATAATCATTATTTTGGTAAGTGTTTCAAAAGGTTAAAGAGAAAGGATGTTTTTATATGCAAGGGTTTATGTAAAAGACCTGATGGGTACTGATGGAGGTTTCCACCCTCCAGACAAGCACGCTTTGTACCTGAGGGCACACAGGGGGCAGTGGGACTGCCTTAATAAGGTATTTACAGAATCAAGACCTTGATGGTCTACAAAATCACCACAAATGTCAGCATAAACAGTCTCCATGTAGCTAATGAAATAACATAAAACCAATCACAACCTCATGTAAAAAAAAAAAGACAATAATGTGGTTGTGGAAGGAAAATGAAGTGCATTATTTTACAGCACCATGGAAGAAATACGGATAAGGAAAGCTGCAGTTTAGATCTCAATCAAGATCATTAAGAGTCAACAAGATTTTATTTACTTTAGTGAAATCTAAACCAGGACTTACTAGTGAAATGACACAGAAATCTCATTGAGTAGCCCCTGACCTGGGAGGAAGCTGTTTCAGTCAGGGCTGCCTCCGGTCCTTACATATCTACTATATATCTGCAAATGTTAATTGAGCAGTTCTCATAGCACTGGGGGTTGTTAGTCCAAGCCAGGGAGGAATTTGTTATGCCCATATTTTAAGCATGCCAGCAGAGAGTGTTATCAGAACTCTATTGCATTAAGAATGTTTACCATGTCTTTTAAAACATTTTAAAATAATGCTTTCATAGTGACTGTGGTAGAAGTAGATACTGAAACTTAGTCATGATTGTGCCCAAACAAGCACTATCTCCTTGTGATTTGGCTAAATAAAAATGTGACCTCATTGTCATCTGTCAGCTTTAAAGAACTAAAATAAACATATTTTATTAATCAAGAGAAGAGTTCAAAGTGTTTTAACAGGATTTTCATTGTCTATAGAGTTTAGGGCAGTAATGAGGAACCTCTTTGCAATTTATGTGATAATTTAATTTATTTTGAGATGTGGTTCTGGGAAGAGAGTTTCTCTCAAAAAAAATCCAACACCCCCAAACTTCTGGGAATGCAGGAAGTGTGAGGCAGCCCTTTGTAGGATATTATGAATGTCTCTGCCATCTCAAGAGAGTCTTTGATTCCTTCAGCCTGAGGACAATACGATGACGTTTCAGATCAGGTGAGAAAAATTTTGAAAGTCCCCAGGCCAAGGAAGATGAAGGACCTGGTGAAACAGAGGATCAGATCCTGTTATGGTGCTAAAGCACCTTCAGATAATAGGGTAGGTTTTGTTCTTCGGCAGTAACCTAAGAGGATGATAGAAATAGCTGGCTGTTCCACCAGAAAAAGTAGGGCCAGAAGTGAGAACTCTCGAACACACCCAAACCCCTGGCTGGTCACCTCCGGGCAGATGACGTCTTGTTTCCTTTGATTCTCCAGTTCTGGATGTTGTCTGTGCCATATCTCCATATGGTCAAGGTCTTTGCCTTTTGAAAGAGCAAAGTACAGAGCTGTGTGCAGTTCTTAGGCTGTAATTAGGAACACTTATTTCTCATAAAAGCACTGAAATTCTTGAAGAAATAGGTGCTGTGAAGTGATAAACATAAGGCATACTAAAATCCGTGTGTTGTCACTTAATTAGTTCATATTAGCGCATCAAGACTGGAAACTCAGATGTCTGTGGCATGCACAGACTCTGTGGTTGCTTGTGTGCTGTTTCAAAGTCACTGAGCATTAATTTATAACAGACTTAGGCCAAGAACTTTGTCTAGGACTTCCCACAGCCAAGGAAGTTCAGATACGAATCCCAGTGTAATATGAGATTAATTTGTGCAAGATGGATTCCAGGCTTTCAACATCAGCCATTTACTTTCTCTCTTGTCCTCGTAGGTTCTCTGCTTCAAACTCTGGGTAGGTTCAAGCTGAGACCCTCCCTGCATCTTTAATCTGATAAGTGGTTGATATTTTGGCTGTAGAGATACCACAGAGGCTGCTGCCCCCACCTAGACCAGGAGCTGAGAGGCTTAAAGGGCAGGGAAATACACTGGAGCAGCCCTGAAAGAAAACACTGTCACCTTGAAGGACAAAATGTGCTTCCATCAGGAAGGACCTACCCTCTGAACTCTGAGCGTGAGTAATATGGGGAAGCAGTGGCTTTTCTGACAACTTTCAAGGACTTTAAAGGGGCAAGAAACTGCTTGTTGTTGCCCAGTAAATCAAGATTATCCACGTACACCCACAGGAGTGACCCCCAGTGCTGCCAGGTGGACACTCCAGGCCATGGGGAGGAGGAGGGAGAGGCAGAAAGTGCACAGGGCATGCAAGGGCTCACTGGCTCAAGCCCACGAAAAGAGGCTCCCAAATTCTCTCTTTTGAGTACAGACATGGCAGTGGAAGTTGTTTGAGAGTGAGAATGCTGCTTCTGAGATGTATAAAGATTTTTGTAGGCTTGTCTTAATGATGTGTGTTGGGGAGAGAATTCTGGGAGGACATTGAGGGTCAGCACAAGGCCACAGACCACATGGAACAGACACTTCCACCAGGTTTCTTTCAGACCCTGGGTCTGGAGGAGATCCTGGAAGAGGCTGAGATGAATTTTGGGATGTGCTCCATACTTGTAAGTGACACAGGGTCCTTGAGGTGTGGCACACCCTCTCTTGGACTCTGGTGGTATCTACAGGCACACACACAAAAAAAAAAAGGATTAATAAAAATGCAAATACAAAAAGAATGCACCAGCTAAAATTTGCATGGGGTTAATCAAGTCTGTACATAAGTCATTCCAGAGAGACCTTGAAAATACAGAAAAGTAAGGGAGAGAGAGGACTGTGTGCTGTGGCTCTGGTGTCATTCCCACAGCTGCCAACCCCAAACCAAGCTGGTCTGTGGCTGAGTGCCATGTCCAACCATTCCTTGAACACAAAACCACTTGTGAAACACTTGTAAAGCACTTATTCCTTCTATCTGAATCTAAATTGACCCTCTTCTAGTTAAAAAAAAAAAAAAAAAAAAGAAAAGAAAAAAAGGACTAGTCGAAGGACTGGTGTAAAAAAAGTTCCATTACCAAGAGCCCCAGATTTTGAATTACTGTGCCACAGAAATGCACAGGGTTTATACCACAGAGCTGTTATTGGCACTGGCACTGGCAGGGAAATGAGCATGGATGCAGTCAGACTCTGAATTGCACAATGTTAATGCAGCTTCCATATAGATAAGGATTTTTCCAATGGGCATAATTAAAAAATAGTCTAACAGAATAATTTATGTTGTATTGGTTTGCATTAATGCGGGAGAAAATAATCAGCAGTTCCTGATGGGAAATATAAGCTCCTGGAATGGAGGCAGTGGCAGTGAATTTTGTATATCATTAAATCATGTATACTCTTAGGAACTCTTTTATTCGAGCAATTACTTCTATACTGGAGATATAAATCACAGTGCCAAAATTTATATAAAAATTGGCAGAATCCGCTTTCTGCTCCCTGAGGGTGTATACTTAATAAGGAGACTTCTTTTCCCTAGTAGGAAACTCCAAAATTCTGGGCCAACAATGCCACGTGTTGCTTGTGTACTTGTTTTTCCCATAAGAACCAAAAGTCTGTGCATTACACAAATGCACAGAAAAGCACAGGAGAGAAAAAAATATTCTACATGTTTTTCTATTTAAAAAAAATTATATCTTTTGATTTGCTTTGTTTTGGTCATTTTGAAGAAGGCTTGAAAATAAGATGATTTAAAAGTTCAGGGCTAAGACACCCTATTAAAAATACTACATTGCAGGAGAACCTGGACATCTTTTGCTAAATAGCTCTTTATTAAAAAATCTTTTTGGCTTCTTGTCAGTTTTTTTAGGCTAACTGTAAGGCATTAGAAGGGGCACAGCTCTGTGTGCATGCTATAGTATAGCAGGAGCAAGATCGTCTAATGCATGTGCTATTTCCTCATTAAAACCAGACGGGCAGAATTTGCTCTGTTAATCCCTGATTTCATACTGTGTTTGTTTGCTGACATTAAGGCTTGTCAGGTGTGCTCACCTTTTACAGAATTATCAGAAGGCAAAGGACACTGAAAAGGTTTGGGCCCTCAGGCAGATGAAGGCAGGATGATTCTGCTCTGAATTAAAACATTGCTTTGCATAATTGCCTGAGTGCTTGAAGTTGTCCGCTGAGGGTAATAAAATGCACTTATTTGTCTTGATCTTTTGGTTTTGATTTCCCAGGAGGACAGGTCTGGAGCGGTGCTTGCTGTGGGTGTTGCATCACTGCTTGGCTGCTCTTCTGCATGGGGAAATCACTCCCTGCCTGCCCTGCCTGAGATAAATGATCCACCCAACACCGTGTTCCTCCATCACCCAACACCGTGTTCCTCCATCACCCAACATCGTGTTCCTCCATCACCCAACACCGTGTTCCTCCATCACCCCAGCTCCTGGCGGTCTGGGAAGTTCACGAAACAGCTCCGTGGACTTTGTGTCCTTGGAGCAGCTGAACCTGCAGGTGACCGCGCCCGAAGGAATGATTTCACGTGCTGCAGACACACACCCAGCCACCGCGTCACCGTGGTCCCACTGCTGCACCAGAAAGTTTCATTTTCTGAGAGCCACGCTCCAGCCTGTGCCCTGCGCTGCTCGCACCCCACACCTGCCCACACGGCAAACCCTGCCCTGCACGGTGGGCAGCAGCACCCACGTGGAGGATTTGGTGCCCAAAGATGGCGAGTGGTGCCAAGAGAGATGACCATGAGCATCTGGGGGTGCAGTGTGGACCTACAGGAAGCCTGGTCATGGCCAGTGGTGCCAAGACAGATGACCATGAGCATCTGGGGGTGCAGTGTGGACCTACAGGAAGCCTGGTCATGCCCAGGGACCAAGGTGTCTCCAATGGCATGGAAATGTTCTGGCAATTGGCTCACCCTCCTCATTTCCAGCAATGAAAATCGCCTTCTGTGAAAGTAGCTCGATCCTCCTCATTACGGAGAGGAGCCCTCCAGACAGGCTGCTGGCCCTGGGTAACAGAATATCTGCATTTCACGTTAATTGAAACTGATGCTTGGACTTCTTGTTACAGCTCTGAGCAGCACTTTGGTGGGGGTGAGAGGAGAGCCAGAAAGGCAGTGTGGTTCATGACAGCTCCATCCTCGTATTGCTCAAGAGCAAAATTGCTTAGGGAAAAAAATCCTCTTTGACCCAAAATTTCGAGCATTCTCAGTGAGGAAAAGAGATTCTTGTCCGCAGTGGGGGGCTGTGGGAGGAGACACTTGGAGAGTATTAACTTCATTCCTGGGAGCAAGCGTAAGAATAGTTGATGTTAAGGAATAAAAGATCCTTCCCACACTTCCCCTTAATCCACTGCCACTTTATTCTGCAACTGGCGGAGCTTGGCTTCCCCCTCCTGGGGACAGGACGGATGGGCAGGAGCAGGCAGAGGATTTTCCTTCTCCTGTTGCTCCGCTGTGGAACTGTTTTTAACTGCTGACTCTGGATACCTCTGGCTTTGTATTTTTAAGGGGCTAGTGAAGGGCAAGGTGGTTTGGGAAAGCAAGTCTGGAGAAGTAGGATGAAATCTGCTGTAGCAACGTTTTTGTCTCTTAGAAAAAAAAAATTAGTGCCTAGTCATCAAAGCCCTCAATTGCTGTTTTGAAATGATCAGTGGTGATAATCTGCATTGTTCTGGTCCTGTAAATAGAAACCATGTGTACACCTAATACAGAAGTTATATTCTGAGTCACAAGAATATAATGCCTTCTTTAACTTGAAAAATCCCTTTCAAGGTTGCAAAACAGTGATTTGAAAGTTCAAGGCGAACTGGTTCCCTTTTAAGAAGGAAGAGTGCAGGATCTGTTATGAAAACAAAAGCATGTGTTATTATAACGATATGGACCAAGGAAGGCAATGTAGGATTGATCAGGTTCAGTAATAACATAACCCCTTTCAGTTAATCAATCAAAAGGCAATGGAGATTTATACCTGACCATAGCAGCACACTGGCTGTGCATGTTATTCCTGATTTCTTTTTAGTAGCCTGCGAGTGCTCGAGCACAAATACATAAACCCCAGCTGGTTATTCGGGGCTTTAACACTCATGGAAGTGTCAGGGACATCGGATCACTTAAAGCAGTAGCACCTGTGCATATGAAACAGCAAAGTTTCAGGTTTCAAAGTTACACGGGTTCATTTTCATGAAGGCTCAGCTTGATTTTTTACTCCTCCTTTCAAAATCAAACCCATTCTCAGTTTTTCATTTTGTTTTAAAGAAGCTGGTGCACCTTTAAAACAAAGATCCCACCTTTGATAAAGTGGATACATTTAAATGAACACAAGCTTGGGAAGATTAAAAAGAAACCACTATTTGTTTATGCAAAACTTGGTGTATGGTAGTCCGGGAGGCACAAGGAAGTTTGTATTTTCATTAGTGGCAGCAATGTCCATAAATCTGCTTTTACGTTTTATTTTATTTGCCAAGACAGCTTCCATAAAAGTAAGATTATCAATGCTGTAAATGTTGGTCTGACACTTATTTGTGGAATTCCATTTTTTACTGAGAAAGGGAATTGAGGTTTTAAAGTCACAGCTTCTTCTGCATTTCTTACCTAATTTCTGTCCCACAGGTAATTCATCCTAATATATTTGGTGAATAGCAGGAACTTAAAAATATGTATTTGCACAAACTTGAAAGATTTAGTAAAATAAATCAGAAAATTGACCAGGTAATAGGAATTTCTTTGCTGCATCTTTCCACACAAAATGTTTGTCCATCATCTAGATTTGTGTGGCTTTCTCTTTCTGATCTCTGCATTTTGTTGTGCTCTTGTGCCAAGAGATATGAAGACTCAGAAATATCTCTATCATATGCTCTGGTGGAATTACCTCATGGCTATTTTTTCAGACTTTTAAAATGTAAAATACTTGACGTTGTACAATTTTCTCAGTAGACTCCTGAGTACCAGCAGAAAAGCTAGTTGCTCCCTCAGGTCATGTCAGAATACACAGGAAACAAATAAAAAGTAACTATTTAATAAGGGATGTAGGATATGAGCCTGGAAATTGCCAGACTAGATGCAAATTTCAATGACAATACAAAGATGTTATTTGTGCCCTATGTCTTTATGTAGTCCAAAAACAGGAATTTCTTCCTGAGGTCCCTTCCTATTTAGATATCCAATTTTTATACACACAGACCAGAAAGCTCCTAGTTCCCCAGTTAGTAGCTCTTATTATTGCATATTCATCATGTTTGCTAGAAGAGAAAATCCAAGTAGGGGTGTACTTCAGTATGTTAGAAGATGCTTCAAAAGATGTGAACTTGGCTGGAATATTACAAAGGTTCTAACATTGGAAAATCTCAGTTCTACACAAAAATATCTGGTGAAAAGTACTTATTATTAAGCTGTGCAAATTGCTATCTAATAGAAACCAGCCTAAGCTGTCAGTTATGGTTATATCTATTTCCAGATGTGCCAGCTTTAACTCTGCTCCCAAGATCTTAATTTTCCAATGTTAGCTGCCCAGTTGAACAGCCAGTCCTACATGATCTGTTTTTAAGAGCAGGATCTTCAACTTGCAGCTTTGATTTAAAGAAAAAAATAACAACAACAAACCAAACAACTAACCAAACCCCCTCCACACTAAATGTTTTAACCAGATCGATTTCCTCTTGGTTTCAGATCCTTTCTGTGTCCCAACACCACGTATTTGGAGGACCAGGAATATAACATGGAATAGTAACCTGCCCATGGATGTGCCTAAGAGAAGCCACAGGCAGCTGTGACAAATCACCCTGATCTCCATCCTTCCCCAGAGCTCCAGCTAAAACTGTTTTTCACAAAGTGTTGCAGTTCTTCATTAGGTGATGACAATGGCATCTGAATATTTTCAACAAGTTTTCCAGATGATATAATTCCCAGATTTTATAAGCTTTGAGGAATTGACAGCATGGATCAGGTTTAGAAGTGATGAATTGAGTGTGAAAGTATGTGAGCCTAACCCTCATGACAGCTTCTTTCTCTTACTGTACTTTTTCCTTCCTTTAATAATCCCTATTTATAGTTCCTTATTCCAGTGATGGAACTGAAATAAAGAGTAACACTAGTGGGAGCCCTCGACTGACTGGACAGCACTGACCCAGCCCAGTGAGATCCCTGAAGAGGTGGAGATGGTTTACAAAAGGGTGTTGTCACAGGACAGGGGGAATGGCCTCACACTCAAAGAGATTAGGTTTAGATTAGATATTCAGAAGAAATTCTTTACTGTGAGGGTGGGGAGGCCCTGGAACAGGATTCCCAGAAAAGTTGTGGATGCTCCATCCTTGGAAATGTTCAAGGCCAGGCTGGATGGAGCTCTGAGCGACCTGGGATAGTGGAAGGTGTCCCTGCCCATGGCAGGGGGTTTGGAACTAAATGATCTTTATTTTCCCTTCCAACACCCCAGGGCATTCTATGATTCTGTGATTTAACTTTCCCTACTTTCATTACCCCATTTTTAACCCCTGCTGCTGTCTGCTGAGATTTGTGGGTATTTTCCTCCACAGCAAACAGGAAACTCTGTGTTTCCACCACCTCAGTCCAATAGTTTCGATCCATCTGCAGGGCATCTCACTGGACCTGTGCTTCCATGTTAAGGGGTGCTGCCCTCCCAGGACTATTCAGGCCACCAAGACACACCCAAGGCAGACCCACTGTGCCCACACCACGCAGTAGGACCCGACCTATCCTTCCATTTTCACTCTCCCAAAGGCTTTCCTCCTTCCGCTCCCCAAAAAATTTGAAAAGCCCCAGTTCCTCCTGCTGCCCTGAGCTGGAGAGATGATGCTCTGTCTCCTCCAGCTCTTCCCTGCTGTTTGCAGGATGAGGAGAGTGCTTGGTGATGCCAAAGTGTGGGCTCCAGTGCCAGGGGGTGTGCTGGAAGGGAAGGGGAACTACCAGGTGGATTTGTTTCCAGTGAGCACAGGCTTTCTGCAGGGAGTACCAACAGAGATGTTGGGAAAGGGGACAGAGATTTGTTATTTTTTTGTTATTTATTTGTTATTTATCTCTTCTTGGAGACGTTCCCAGTTTATGCAGGGGGGTGCAAGCAGGGGTACCCTGTAGCCTAAGTATAGGTGAGGATTGACTTGGCATGAAATCATTACATGAAATGGTCAAAGGCATTTTCAAATGTGCCTTAACCTTTTTTAAAAAAATAAGCTGATATTAATTTATTTGTTTGTGTGCTTATCAACATGCATTTTATTAATAATCTGGTAATATTCTGTGGCAAGAGAGCATTTGGAATTTGTGTATTGCCTGATGTACATACTGTTTAATTTTCTAGTGGTAAATGTAAAAGGATTTTTTGCTCCTAAAAGTGATAGATTTTTGGTGATCTGTGTAAATCCATACATTTCTTTAAGCTAACTGAATTGTCAAGAAATGCCTATGCTAATTTTTATTGTAAATTTTTCACTTATTAGGTCCATATACATGTCAGGATTTAATCCTGCAGATTTATTTTGATGTCTTTTACTGGGGATAGCAAACAGTTACAGTTTCAATCATCTAGACTGCACTTGATTAAAACATCTGTGAACCTTAGTGTATTAATTAACTAGTTTTCCTAGTTTAAAGATGTTTTTTGTGTATAATTTCTGCCTGAAAGGCAAGTCATCTTCCCATGCAATATCAGATAAAGTTGGTTCAACAACCCTGTCACTTATTTTCCACACAATTGCTCTCTTCTGCTTTTGTGGTGTGTTTTGCTCCTCAGTGCCTTGATACAAATGTGTGACGCTGCTGGTTGATATGAAATCAATTATGGTTTGACACAGGAGAGTTGCAGGTTTTTAAAAATTTTCTGGTGTGAGAAAGATTATCCAGGGCTGTCTTCACAGTTTATTACAAAATTCTTCACCAGAAACATCACCAATTTCACATAATGAATGAGAAATATAGTTGCTTGTCACTGTCATGATTTCCTCTGCAAAAACCCAAACATTACCCTTATTCATCAACTAACCCTTAATTAAGTGAACCTCACAAAACCCCATCTCAGCAAGGCTCTTGGGAAACTTATTTTATGTTTTGAGGTCCTCAGCTGAAATGTGCTCTGCAGCTGCAAAATGCTCCTCTTGTCTATTGAGCAAACTCTACATCCACTGCCTGTTGCTCACACTTCAGGGTTCTTCTTTGTGCTGTGGTAAGAAGTGAAATTAAACTCATATTCTGTATCATGCCCTGGGGAAAGTGCTGGATTTTGTGCTGGAGGGATCTGTTGTACTAGTAGAAGTTGATGGCAATGATGTCAAAAAGGACTGAAAATAAAATAAAGCTAAAGGTAGAATGTGCCAGTGGAATGAAAGAATACTTTTCTGCTGTAGACAAAGAGCTGAAAGATTGTTCATGAAGGAAAAGGTACATTTTGAGAGCCTAAGACTGGTCTATGATCCAAATGCATGCCCTTGTCCAAGAAACTGAGACAGACAGCAAATGCCAATTCCTTGCATCAGTTAAAACTGAGATAATATCTAATGTATGCAATGCTGCAACATGACCTGTTGTCTCTACCACTACTCCAAGAGAAAAAAAATGTAGACAATTCACTCTGGTGGAGATGATGGAAATATTAATCCAGGAACAGTGTCAAATGATAGATCATGTGTTTTCTTCATCAAGGTAATGAAAGATTTAGGATTGACAAAGATATTAAACAAGGGGAACTTTCTGATTGCATGCAAATCAATGACTTGGTGGGAAAACAGTTCTTCAGTAGGAGGAAACAACCTCATGATAATTTTTGACCTTTCACTTTGAAATGTACAGAAATATTTTACAGGCAGTAGCATAAAAATCTTAGGGGAAATAGATGTGTCTCAGAGTGCACAGTTCTTCACTAATTTAAGGTCCCATTAAAATCAAGCAGGGCATCAGAGAGAAGTTTACTGATGAGGGGGGACTGAAAGGAACTAATGAGTACTAAATCAACACGTGAATTGTTCTACCAGTACAGCAAATTAATGTGTGCTCTGGTGCAGTGGGTGAGGTGTGTATTCTCTGCTTCTCTTGTACTCATCATAAGTAAATAAAAAGAGAACTTACAAGTATTTGTGTGACCCAGTGTGGGAGGCAAGTGGTGCATCCACATTAAACAATGCCCACTCTGCCACTGCTGCCACGGCAGCTCTTTCTGCCTGGAGCTAAATGCTGTGCTGAGAGAAGTCAGGTGTGAATATTCTCATTGTGAAACTGGTTGCCAAAGACAAACTTTGATGTAAAATAGCTGGCTGGCAGCTGACACAGAGATGTGCAGGGCAAAATCCATCTGTGCTTTGTAGGGTATGTCCCAGATGCTGGTCTAACCTGTGTTTCAAAATGGACAGGAAAAGGAGGGGCTCTTCAATTAGTGAGGATAAATATTGCCCACTCCCTCACATACGTACACAGACCACCCTAAAAAGACCTGGTTCTGCTGAGTTCCATGGGTTGGCAGTCCCCAAAGCTGAAATCCCACTCGTGTGTGCAGGCAGTGGTGCCTGACCTCATCCAAACCAGCCAAAAGTGTCAAGCTCAGACTCTACACAAATTAGGTTTTTGATAACCAAGACCGTTAATTAGGGTTAGAGGCATGGTGCAATGAGTTACCTGTTTAAGATTATTCCCAGATTGCACCCATCCAGGATGCTGCATTCCCCTTCTCTTTCCCACCCTTCTTCCCTTCATCCACACCTCTTCCCAGCAGCTCTGCCTCGACTCTCAGCACCTCAGACCTGTCCTGCTCCTCTTTCACCTCATGCCTGTTTATCCCTGCTGCTCCAGCCCAGCAAAGCTGCCTCTGCTCCTCCCAGGACTCAGTGCTGCCCTTCCTTCCCCTCTGCTGCTGATTTATCTCCCTGCTGGCAGCTGGAGTGCCTTATCATGGACCAAAACCCCGAGCTGGGCCAGGAGACTCAGATCTTCCAAGTCCCCAGAGAGGCACCTAATGATTAAATATTTAATTAAAGATGACATGATTCCTAAGCCAAAGAGAAAAGCACACACCTTGTATCTTACCATGAGTTGTTAGATTCATCTCTGGGCTTAGTGAACATAAAATAAACTTCTGTAAGTAAAAAAAATGTATGAATGTATATCAAATTTCTACATTTTAACTATACACGGGGTTTGGAGCTATTTTTGTTTGTTTTTTTCCTGTATCAGTCGGTCTTTCCCAGGCTGACTGGGACACATTGGTTGGCCCTGGCACACTCCTGTGGTGCATCGTGGTACAGCTCATGTGATGGGGATCCCTTCCCTGCTGCCACTGAGGAGACTTGCCTCTTTGGGGACTTCATGTCACATTTTTTATGGTCATTTGTCATAGAATCACAGAACATGAAGAGTTGGAAGGGACCCCTCTGGATCATCGAGGACACCCCAGGAATCCCACCACATGCCTGAGAGTGTTGTCCAAACACTTCTTGAACTCTGTCAGGCTTGGGTCTCTGATCACTTTCGATAAGTGAAATTAAATATCTTGATTTGCTTTGTCACCAGTTTATTCCTCTAGTGATCCCACTCCAGCTCTCCAGGGTTGCAATCCATTTGAGGTAGTGCTCCATCCTTTTGCAGCTGTGTGACTGCACCTCTATGTGCTGAGAGCCAGTCCTACTCTGGAAGCTCTCAAATAGAGAATAGATGAAAAAAAAAATTCAAGTGTGAGATCTATTAAATCAGTGTTATTTTATGCTGCCAAGCAAAAGGAAAAGAGAAGGCACTGGAATAATGTACCCGAATTTTTCACAATTTCTGACAACACTGAGAATGTCTTTGGTTTCATAAATGAATTACTTGAACCGTTCTTGCCTCCAAGGCAAATCTGTGAAGTATCAAGGAGGAATGATGCCTTGAAGATATATTGATGGGTAAGGAGGAGATTGCTGCATGATGACTGCCACTTGTGCCTGGGAACAAAGCAGGGTTCTTGTAACGAAAGCATCATCACCTGAAAGAGATCAGTTAGGGAGGAAATTGCCTTTTTACTGTGCTGGATTTTTCTCTGAAGGAGGGAATAATTTATTACATTACTGTTATATCTTTACTGAAGATATTTTCTCGTTGGTGCTTGTCAAATTTTGATTCATAAAAGCTGATTTTTCTTAGAAACCTTCCTGCTTCCAGAGCACCATCTGCTGGAGAGCTGTGTTCCTCTGAATTTCCCAGAGGAGTGGAAGGGTCTGGTGGTGCTCACTGCAACTCAGTTGTGTTGTGAACTGTAACAGAATTTCTTTAGCTAAACTTCTCTTCAGGATCCATTCCTCCTACCAGATTCTGTTTTCTGAAGTAATTCTTATTCATGTTGTGAAAACATTTAAAAGGAGCAGGAGTGTTTGCATTGTGGGGATAATGCTTGAGTGGTGATTTGAGGGCTTGGCCCCTTAAATTTTGTGTAAGTTCATCCGCAGTTCTGTGGCTCTGCAGAGAAATAGGCTTTGCTTTACCAAATGTGAACAAATGTGTTAAACAGGCTTTGTGTCACACTTGCAATGTTTTCAACTATGTCATCTGTCTAATGTTTTATTGCATCTCCTCCCTGCTCAAAAACAATTTATTTCTTTCATAAACATGAATGGATTTGTCACATTTGAAGAAAATCAGTGGTAACTGATCAAATTTTAAGAATTTATATGTATGAGATAATTCTAGGTCTGAATTGTGTTGAGGTTGTCAAAGAATATTTATGGTTTTATCAGTGGGTTCTAGCCTTGGACCTGTAGATGGGTTTTGAAGGTCTGGTGACCTTTTCTCAGTAAAAGTTATCTTTAATTTTTAAACCATAGCACCCTTTTGGATGTCCGGTGTCCCCAGAAAACCAAACAACCAAACAACTCTCCTTTTTCTAGACACAAATGTATATAAATCCTTTAAAGGATTTAATACTCATATCTTAATCATGTTGATGACTTAGTTGTTTTTAGAAAGAAAACTCTAAGTGAACTCTATGATACCAAGTCACCAAAATGTCTCCTAAAAATACCTACAATCAGTTAATGTTCTTTCTAGCCTTTAAATGTGCCTGAAGACTTAACACTGCATTAAAGAAATGAAGCACAATTAGAGTGTAGGATTATGTGGAGCTAGGATGTAGAAGAGGCTTCTGAAATAACCATTTTTGTAAGCAAAATGTTAATTTTCTCTGGAAAAAAATGGTGTGAATGGTGCATTAACCAGCAGAGTCTCTAAGTTAGTGGTGCACAGAGCCCCATGCCCTGGTTCACTTGCTGCTCTGCCTCTCTGCCCAAACAACCCCAAAAGGGACCCGTAAATCCTAAAGGTCCCATTTCCCATGGCACTCCTTCCCTAACTCAGCCTTGCAGCTGTTCCTGCACTGAGCTGTAAGAATGGATTTAAATGCATTATCTTTGCACAGGGATTGGGGCCTGGTTGTTCTGGGCTTCCAGGGATATCCTGGGGGACTGGATTGTTCCCACAGCCCAGGAGTCCTAAGAGTTTCAAGCCTGAATAGCAAGATGTGAGATCTTGCACCTCCAGGAAGCTTTATCAGCTGCAGGCATCTAAAGCAAGAAAGAAGAAAGAAGAAAGAAGAAAAAAGAAAGAAGAAAGAAGAAAGAAGAAAGAAGAAAGAAGAAAGAAGAAAGAAGAAAGGAGAAGAAGGAGAAGGAGAAGGAGAAGGAGAAGGAGAAGGAGAAGGAGAAGGAGAAGAAGAAGAAGAAGAAGAAGAAGAAGAAGAGGAAGAAGAAGAAGAAGAAGAGGAAGAGGAAGAAGAAGAAGAAGAAGAAGAAGAAGAAGAAGAAGAAGAAGAAGAAGAAGAAGAAATTTGAAGGCTGAAACAGAAAATCTGTTGGGAGGGTGACTCTGGAAGGCCAGCTTGTGAATCCATGTAAAATACTGTCATCGAGTCGTGCCACAGTTTTGGCAGCTTCATGTTAGATTGTATGTATTTATTTTACACCATTGCTGTGAGGTGGTGTTATCATTTTAAGGATGGGATCTGTCTGTTTCAAGGATAGAGGTGTTTGTGCAATCAGGTAGGATATCTAAGATGCAGAAGAGAATGGAATTGGTATCGTCTACATCCCAGTTGCACAATAAATCCTTTGCTACAAACTCCTCTCATACCACTTCCTCTGAGTGAAGCACAGCTGAGCTTCTCAAATACTTAATTGAACTGTATTTTTGCAGAAATCTGTTCCCAAATGTCAGTCCCAACAGTGAATTTGGAGGGCTTGAGGTGGAACAGAAATGCAGTACTTGTCTTTCATCCTCTGTCAAATTCTGTGTGTGTAGGTGGCAAGCTTAAGCAGCACCTGCCAACTACTTTCTGGTTATTGGCTCGGGCCAGAGCTGTTTTCATTTAGTTTTGAAGCATCCACTTCGTGTATTACTTTGTATCTGCTTTCAGAATTCTACTAAAAATGATGAGATTTAAGCTTCAACAAAGTACACAGTCTCAAAGCAGGAGTTCTAATTTAAAACCCCTTTGTAATCAACCGTGAAAAATTGGTCTGAAATCAGTCACCAATGCACGGCTTGGCGGCAAGGCTATATTTAAGAGATGCAGTATATCAACCATTGAGTGTACGGGAGACATTAAAGAGTTATATTAACATTTTTCAGACTGACTTTTAAAACAAGGGTTTGACAACTTGGGTTGTACCCCCAAGGTAATTTTTGAGACCTGAACTCTCACCAGAACGTACAGTCCCTTATGCTTCAAGGGCGATGAGCACACAAATGTACTATAATAATATGTCTTCTGTGACATTTTTAGAGAGTGTGTCTTAGCTGATAGCTGCAAAAATGAATCTGTTAGATGATAATACTTTCCTTGTTCTTGCAACCTTGGGTATCACATGCAAAATTAGCTTGTGATTCCTTTCTAGTTGTATTTACATACGTTCTGACCAATGGGTCCCTCTCCTCAGACTCTGTTGGTGATGTGTAGTTTGCAGTCACCTTCTGTACAGTCCCTGGTGTCCCCAGCTTTGTTTTGAACATTGTGTTTATCCCTGTCAAGAACCATCCTCCCTCTTCTTATTGATGTATCTGTTTAAAGGGTATTTGGTATGCCTTGGGAGGTTGGGGTCAATGTTCATTCCACAATGCAACTTTTTTTACCTACCTTCCCTGCCAGAAGAGAAGTTTGCTTTGTGTGAACGGGTTTTTTGCCGTCCAGCTGATGCAAGATTTGCTGAATCTTCCATTTGTGAATTTGCATTTTGAAAATGTCTTTACTCAACAATGATCAAAACTGGCACACAGTTTTTAAACGGGGAGCATTTTAAGGTGTTTACTTCTTTAAATCAAGTGTCAGATTTGATGGTTATTGGAAAGATCTTATACCATATTAAAGAGCCTTTTCTGGAAAGCTTCTTCCAAAAAAAGTGGCTTGCCACACAAATTGATTACCGTGAATTATCCTGAGGCTTAGGTTGACTTGAGCCAGCTGAGTGAAGAACAGAAATCACCTCAGATCCAAACCAGGTAGCTGTGAGGCTGGCCCAGGATCAGTTAATTTCTCTGTATTCATCTCCACATGTAATCCATTCCTTGTACTTTTCATATTGATGAACGACAAAAAAGAAAATATTTTGCTTCCTATTTAGGACAGAAGGCAATTTTTAAACTGCTCCCTTCATAAAGGATTGGTGAAATCACCACGGAGGTGTGTAGGATCCCTTGGTGCCGAGGGGAGGAGGATTGGGAGGGAGGGGGTGCCAGGACCCTGCAGTGCCCCTGCCCTGAGCTGCAGGGGCTGCTCTGCAGGCTGGGAGAAATGGAAAGAGTCTCCCCATCCCTGTGTCCAGGATCTCTCTGGCACAGGGGGTGCAGACAGGAGGAGATTGGAGACAAAAAGTTCTGCTAGGAGCCAGGCAGGTGCCGTATGCTGCCTTCCTTCCTGTGCTTCCATAAGCGGTGCCGAAGGAGTTGGTTTGCCACAGGACAGGCTCAGGCTCTGCCAGAGTGGCTCTGGATTAGGGAGGGAAGATGGATGGATGGCTGGATCTCCTCGCTGATGCTCTCTTGCTGCTGTCAGCTCATTTCTACACTGCCAGATACCTTCCTTTGGGAGAAGTCTTTTAATTTTTAAATCTGGGTGGGAAACAGCCCCGTCTGTGGCAGTTTTGGAGGAGCATTGTCACATCATAAGGTGCAGCTCTGGTTTTTGAGCCAAAGCCTAATGCTCCAAGCACACACACACCGTTTTACATGTCTGAACAGCACTGTGCTTGTTACATTTGAATATTTCCAGGACTGTTGCCCAGTTCTGCAGATACAGCATTCTAAGATTATCCATTTGCTGTCTTGCCATCAACTGAACTCATTGCAGGAATAGAGAGCATCTATCTGCCAGCCATGGAAACTCTGAAAGTCAGGCTGTGTTCTTTATGAATCATCACCTGTAACCTTGACTCAGCGATCACAGAGGGACACTTAGGACATGGTTAACATATATTCTTCTGATCGAAAAGATTAGCTATGGTGCTATTTATTATTTCTTTAATAATGCTTATGCAGAGTCCTAAACATAATCTTTCAGCTGTGTTAATTCCATGGAGCTAAAGGAATAAAACAGTGGAAAATTATTTTTAGTCTGCTCAGAGAAGGAGATCTGACATTAAGTATATTTTGAATGCAGATATAATATATATATATAAGTATGTTTTGAAGAAATATCACTTTTCTGGCTATAGTTAACTGAAAATCAGAATAATATATGGCTTCAAGGTGTCAGCTTTTAGTTTCTGTGAGATATGATGTTCTGGCTAGAGGAGAAAACATATGTGAGTGTGAGCTGGATGTGAGAAGAATATTCTAAGAGATTGTTTTCTTCATTATTAATATGGCTTTTGGATATTCTGTGATTATTTATAACTATAAAAAGTGTGTTTTGCATCAAAGGCAATTATGCCAGTTAACAGCATGTTCAGGCTATGATAATTGACTGAACAATCTTTTAATTCTTTGCCCCTTTCAAACCTGTTGCTTGGATACCACTTTCTTTGAACTATTATGTACCTTGCTGAAAATTAAATAGTAAAGAAAAGGTTTTAGCAGCTCTTTCCTTTGTCTTTTCCATAAACTCTGTATTATAAAATACTTTCAGAGACAAAGAGTTAGGGCTTTCTGGCAGCAAAGTACTGACAGAAACAGCTGGAAAATGCAACTCATGCACAATCCGAATTTCTAGATACATGTTTTTTTCTTGCATGTAAGCTTTTCCTTCCTTTTCCAATGGGATTTGAATTTGAGATGCAATGAACCAATTCTCAAATTGCAGTCATCCTGAAGTAATTGGATAATGCATCCAGGTAAGTCTCTTACTAATGCGAATGATTTGTTCCCTGCTCAGTTTTACTTACTCACTAAAATATGTGATCTGAAAGTGTGAAATAACATTTGTGATTTATGGTTTTTGTATAATGAAAGGGTTTTTTTGTTTGCATCTGACTGCCAGGTATTCTATTGAATTATATCATGCCATGAACTACTTTGTATTCTTTAATCTGTGAGCTGCTGCTTTATCTGTGTGCAAAATCCTCTCAGAAATAGCAGGGGTGTTATGTTGCAAGGGTTCAGATTTGCCTTCAGGACTCATTTCCTGCAAACCTCCAGGTTTATCTACCTGGTGTCACTTCACCCTGATGCATATAAGAAGAAGGCCTGGGGGTGAATTATCTGGTTGGCTCAGCAGGCAATGTCTTTAGAATTGCCTTTTTCTGGGATCATTTTACCAGCTAAAGCCTGGGCTTAAGTTACGTGACATTGCTGCCAGAAAACATGAAGGCTTTCCAGTGAAAGTCCAACCCCTGATCAGGGAAGTTACTTGTTTACAGGAAAGATGGTGACTCCAACCCAATCCAGTGTTATGACCTAGATTAGGGAAAGAGATATTTGTTACAGATTTGTCCCAATGAGGATGGCTTTTTCTGCCCACTGGAAGGCAAGGAACATCTCCTGCCTGTTCCTGGTGACCCTGTGCCTGGGTTTGTCCTGCCCCCAGCCACAGAAACCATGCTCCTCTCAGTGAGGTTCAGGGATCACTGTCAAGGATGGCCACACACTGGATGTTGTGAAGCAGCACCTGCCACGGTAAGTGAAAATTCAGGATTTTTGTGCAGCTCATTGCTCCAGTGCAGAGTTGCAAAGACAGCTATGGTCCAGTTGTCTCATGTTTCAGCTCCTCTCTGTTTCCTGTCATCACGAAAATGAGCAGAAGCAGAAGGGAATTTCTTATCTGGATGCAGGGTTGGACCACAGACATCTCCCAGTCTGGATTTGGGGATTTGCCCGTGATCTCTAATGCAGAGGGAATGTTTTGTCAGTTGATGTTCATAGCTGTGCCAGTCAGCAGCGCTGTTGAAGTGACTCACAGCAGCGCTGAGATCGTGACTCACTGCTGCATCCTTTCTGGAAAGACACTAATCCTCCCTTCCTGCTGCTTGGGCTGCTTTGGGAACCACACATTAAGCACTGAAAGGCACATTTATTAAATGACACATGCCAGAACTGGGTTTTGTTTGTAACAGCGAGGAAGTACTTTGTGGCCTCTCTGCTGCTGACTAGACGCTGACACATCTGGCACCCAGGCACCAGAGGATGGAGGGATCTGGGCATTTATTTCCCTGGTTAGATCTGGGTGTCAAGCCTATTTCAGTCAGTGAGTCTTTGGGCTGGATTCCAGAGTTTTTCTTAACTACCAACATCTGTCAGATGTCAACTCCCTGAACCCACCCTTCCTGGTCATGCTATTTTAAGGCGCTTATATTTTAAGTACTAATATTACTACTACTAATAATAAAATCCTTATAGATTTTTTTCTCTGCGCAATTTGTCCTAAAGGGACTTGGAAGTCCTCAAGTTTCTTCCTGACCAGTGACAGGATGTGGTTTATCCACTAGGAGTCATCCAACCTTTTGCCACACAGGCTGTCTGGCCAAAAGCTTTTGGGATTGCTTGTGGAGCAGCAGGAGCTGTGCTCTATCAATGTAATAAGTGGTAACTCTGCTTCAGTTGATTATTGGTGCAGCTTTTGCCCTACAGTGGGACATTTCTATTGTAAACCAACACTTGGGGTTTGTTGTGGTCTTTTGGAGCCTTAGCTAGAACAGGAATTATCTGAAAAAGGTGTCTTAGTCAGAGCTAATCTCTCTGGGCTCCAGTTACAGTCAGTGGAGAGAACAGGCACTGCAGGGTGTGATTTACCTGACATGCTTTACCTTTCTGGCTTAGGATGAAGAATTTGTATCCTGGAGGAACCTGTTTTTCTCAGTACATCTTAACATAGCTCATGAAGGGTCTGTACTGAGTCAGGTGACCAACACTCACATTTAATTAATGAATGTGCTCTCAAGATGAAATCTATCCATGGAAATGCCAGTTAACTCAGTTACCACAACTCTCTCCCAGGGCTTGGCCTTTGTATGTTTTTGAACTAATTAGGGGTGTGGTAATTTCCTTCTTTTTAACCACTATGTCTTTGTGGTTTCTTCTTCCTTGAGGGAGGGAGGTGCCTTTGTACCGCTGTCCAGTCCTGGTGTGGCTGCACTGATTCACTTGACTGTGCCACTGTTTCTAATTATAGCTGTCAAAAATCCTGAAAGGTTTTCAAACAACTCATCTGTGCAAGCACCTACACACCCCAATCAATACACTCACCTTAGCTGGAGGAATGACCTCTGCCTTAAGCCTCATTAGGGCACCAGAATGTGCAAGTTTCAACAATTTCTATTCTTAAAATCTGAAGGGATGTGAGGCAGGGTCCTTTCTAATGAGGAGAATGGGTTTTTTATATTTGCTTTGTCTGTAAAAAAGTTTAGATGTCTTGGAAGAAAAATTGTTTCAAATCAGATACAAATTTTTCAGGGTGGGAGGGGTCTTCAGTTTCTGCTTGTTGTTGAAATTTTTGAGTAATGTTTTCAGGGTGAATACTGATAACATTAAAAACAGCCCTATTTTTGCCTTACCAAATATCTTTTATGAAACAGAGTGATGGTAAAGCAAGTGGTGGTAAGACAAAATCAGTATCAGCAACAGTCTCATTTTGGAAGCTTTCTACTGTTACAGGAAAAAGTGTAAAAGAGAAATCAATATTAATTAAAAAATATTATCTCCCAAAAATATTAAATAATGATGTAGTGTAAAAGCAGGAAAAGGATAAGATTGGTATTTTACTGAAGTACTGTGCAGCCCTGTTTCATGTGATAGGTGAAATTGGAGGCTGGGCATCTGCCAGACAGGGATGGTCAGGGCATCCAGGGAGCCTGAGGAGAGCTCACGAGGCCCTGCTTCCTACCAGTGCTTCATATGGATTTTGTTTTCACATAAAACCGTGTAAAGGTGGTGTAGCAGATGTTGGACTTCCAGCCATTAACAATTTTCACCTTTGATGGCACAAGGCTGTTCCATCCCACAGAAACACGAGTTCACTTGAACTCCCACGCTGCCCATATGCCTGCATTTCAAAGTTTGTTACCTTATTAACTGGTGAAATATGTTCATTATAAAAGTAGCAATAAGAAGTATTTAAGTGCACCTTAAGCAGCTAAACCCCAAAGATTTAAATCTGCAAAGCCCATCTGCTCCTAACTCAGGAACTCACATAAAATATGAAGGTGCAAAAGATTCCTATATTAAGTTTTGCAAGCACTCACTTTTGGCCTTGGGGACACTGGAATTTCACTTGAAAGTGCAAGACAAGCCTATTTTTTTTTTTTTTCATCTTCAATTTGACTGGGTATTATGAGTTCATGGGTACTGGCTGTTTCTGTTTGCACTGATCATTCCATTCTCAAAGCACTCTAAGGGCTTTCTGTGTTCTAGAAATTTAAGGTTCAGTTCCTTTCTCTGCCTGAGAATCATCAGGGGTGCCTGTCTAATCTGTGAGTCCATTTTGTGAGAAGGTGGCCGTGTTGAGTATTAACTTCAAAAATAAGGTTTGGATCTGTGACTCCCAAAGGCTGGAGATGTTTCCTTGCAGAGGAAAATGCATCATTCAAAGCACAGGTCTTAATGACTGAGTTTATTTGCTCTGTCTCAAATATGTGTAGGACTACTAATTTAATAAGCAGTGTTTTTTTAGGGCTGTGGGGAAAACCTTCCTTCCTTTAAGAGGCAGCATGTCCTCTACTAGAAGACTTTTTTCTTTTAAAACAGCAAGTAATAACTACAATAACCGTGCAGGTTTGGAGAATGCTGCTGGATCTGCCAGTTTTCTGAGCAGTGTGAACTCTGAGCTTTTAAATAAACTGAGACTTACTTAAAAAATATGATGCTTCTGTTGTAATCCACTTTATTTTTCTCCGTTCAAAAATCTTCCTATTACCAACAAATGAACAACAAAATTGTGTCCAAAAAATCCTAAATGTTAAATTTCTTCTCTGATTTGTTTTCCATACGGGACATTTCTCTTGTGCAGAAAGGTGCCATGATCTGGTGGCTTGGAACCAAGAAAACCTGGATTCTCTTCCCACAGGTTTCCCAGCTATTGCATCAAAGACATGGCAGCAACAAAACCAAAAAGTGATGACTCCCAGTGCAGAAAACAATCAGGATAGAAATTAATTTGCTCACCTTTGATTCCAAGCTTTTCTTCATCACCTGCCTTAATGCCTTTGGTGCAAGGAGGGGTGGATGTGTCACGCTTGTAGCAAGGCTGTGCCAAGGCAGAGCTTTGTGTTTTTTTAAGAGCTGTTTTAATCTGTTCTGGAAGTCTGTTTCTTGCAACAGAAAATCTAATCAAGCTGCTCCCTGCACAAGGGGTTTAGAGGATCCCTCTGTATCTTTTAGCAAGAAAATGCTCATTGCACTTACCCTGCCTAGCAGTGGTGCAGTGCATGGTGGAAAATGCAGCAGGAGGAGCAGCCTCCTCTCACCTGCCATCCTGGCCTGCTGAACTGTGTTATTTCCCCCTTTCCTACATTTAAATCTTGTTTTTTTGGTGGTTTGAAGAGACTTCTCTTGCTTCCCACATAAATTCCAACATTATGACCAGATGTCTACTTCGTTTCTCTCAACACCCTTCACAGCCCTGATCTGAAATGTTAACAGCAGCCACAAAAGGATCACATCTCATCATGCAAATTTCCTCAAGCAGATAGCCAAAACATCTCATGCTGGCCTAGATGTCACAATGCTTGCAGCTCAAATGCTCCCCCAGCATCCTGGGAAGATGTCTCTGGGCTTTTTGACTGTTCTCTGAGGTGGGCAAAGACAAGCCTCTGTCATTTCCCCATGGAGGAAATGTGTTGTTGCAACACAGGCTACTATAAGAACAAAAATATTTTTCTTGGTTGCACCTTCACCCAGAGGGGTGCAGATACCAGCCACAGGTGTCCCCAAAGAGGAAGACTTCATACAAGTGGATTTTAGGAGGGAGAAGATGATCATGTTGGTGTCAGCCCAGCTGAAAAACTCACTATATTTGGAAGTCCTTCCACCTTCAGTGGCCGTTCTGTGTGTGGGCAGTGGGAGCAGGAGAGTCCAGGGCTCACAGGCAGCAGCTGACCATGGCACAAGGTTCATGCCCTGAGAATCTGAGTCTTTAACTTGATAAATTCTTGAGGGCTGAGTAAAATAATGTGGCTATGAAACATTGAAACATGCTTGGCTCACCTACCACTGGCCTGCTTATCTTCCACATTTTTTATTTTTTTATGTGTGTTTTTTTATTTGTAAAACTTTTAACTAAAAATTGAGTTTCTCTTTCCACTACTTTATTTTTTTTTTTCCCCAAGGCTTGGGTGAGATTAGAAGTTTGAATTTGCGTGCCGAAGTTATATTATTGTTTTGTTTTGTTTTCCTAACCACTTCCACATGCAATCAGGTTTTATTGCCAGCTGCTCTCCATGTCTGGTCTCTGGGGAATGTAGGCTCCTGTTTGTTGTTAAACTCATAACAGTTGGTTAGTTTAATTTTTTTCAAATGTTAATTTGTCAGGTTTGGATTTCCACCAGTTGTCTTTACCCAGCCAGAGGTAGGCAATGGAATAAGCACTGATGTGTAAGAAGGGCTCATCAGAACCTCAAATTCCTTTAGAGGGAGAAATGGGCAAGTTTACCACCACCCTCACATCCTTTCTGTATTAAAATTAAATATCTTGAAATTTTTTCACTTCCCACGGAGCGGAAATGTGAAATTTAATTTAATTAATAAAAGAAAGATTTGTATTTCACTATTTTAAATACAAAAGGACAGGGCTCCCCGTGGTGATTGCAGCAGGGAGCCTGTGAGCCCAGACATGCTGCTCACCAGGGAGGCTCCCAGGGAGCCCAGGAGCTAGCAGGAAACCAGCCAGGTTTCCCTAGGAAGTGTGTTTGCTCGCTGTTAGAAGATTTGATTCAATCAATCTGTTCCTGCAGAATATATATGCATATTTTTCAGGAACTGGCATTTTGCTGAGTTAAAATTGGAGATTAGCGAGCATGCTTTTCTAGCTGCATTGGTGAGAAAGCCACATGTACTTTGTAAATATATGTAAATATATGACAATCTATCACACACTTAGGCAGCCATACCAGGCCTCTAAAATGGGGCCTATGGATGAGCCAAAATTCTCCTTAAGGATTTTGGTATTGTTGTCTGCAAACCTAAAGGTAGTACTGGAATGAGCAGACCATCTATGAAACATTCTACCTTTCTGGGAAAGGCAGTGTGGAAATGAGCCACCGGACAAAGCAAAAAAAGGAGCTGAAGGCAGATATGGTGAGAACATGGGTACCCCCTTCAGCTTGGCATATTCAGTGTGATAGCTGTGGGTGCTGTGTGGAATTCTATGCAGAATTTATTCTTTCAAAGCAACCTTCGGATTGTGGGTTTGACCCCGCGGTGCCAGCAGCTGGAAGACTTGAGGAGCTGGGGGTCTGCTCCGGATGGAAGCATTGGTTACTGGTGCCAGGTGCCAGAGCACCTTCAGCAGCCTTTGCCCAGATGGCTGGCAGGGTTTTGGAGGCCACCATGGCCACCACAGAGTGCTGGTGAAAAGGAGGGTTTGGGGCCGAGTGGGGGAGTGTGGCCCCTGTTCAGCCCCTCAGAAACCCCCACTGGGTATTCCAGAGGATGGCACATGAAAGGGAAATCAGGACACAGGCAGAGTGTCTGGCCCCAGGCACCAGACAAGAGCTGCAGCAGTTTCTCCTGTCCTGGCAGGTGTGATGGAGAGAGGCCTGGGGGTCCCAGGTACTGTTCAGTGTCTGAGAATCTAAACATCTAAACACCAACAAAAAAAATGTGTTTTTTCACACGGGGTGTTACACAGAGATGAACTCTTGCAAGGGTTTGCATATGGACATTTTTCTACCCTGCACCTGCTCAAAAGACTCTGTAGGAACAAAAGGTGTTTAACTTGTGGGAAGGTTGTTTAACTCCTGAGTGAGCTCTGGAGATCCTGCAGCATTTCCTGCCCTTACTCTCGTCATCTTGCCCTGTTACTGTGGCTGCAGACTTTTCTAGAGGAAAACTGGGTTTACACGGGGCCACACATCCAGTGCTTCCAGCTCCTTTTTGCAGGCAGGGAAGAGGAGCTGTGGTGGTGGAGAATAAATCCTGCATATGGCTCTGCTTGGTGAGGCAAATGTGGGTGGGAGGAGTAAGACCAGAGCTCTAATTTGCTGTGTGTGGAAGTGATGAGGAGACTGATCCCCTGGGATGACGGGGCAGTGTCCCTGCCTGACGTGAAGGTTTTACTTTTTCATAATTAGATGAAATCATCTCGTTTCTAGATGTAGGAAATAAAAGACAATTTGACTTTCTGAATTTTTTCTGAATTTTTACACACAAAAAGCTGCTGCAGTCACTCTTCTGGCTGAAGAGAGCTGTGCTTCGTCCTCAGCTGGAAATTGGTTTGTATTTCAGTGGAAACTCATCTCCTTTGGAAATACCTTGTCCCATAGCCCTGAGCCCCACCAGTGACTCAGTGCTGACTCAAAGAGAAATTTCCATTCACTGAATCAGCCCAGGGCTGTGGGACACGGAGAAGTTTTTCTTGGCTCTCTCCATCCAAACAGTGACCAGACACGTAGATCTACTCGGCTTGCTAGGTGGGATGAGGTCACAGCTCAAGAGGCTGAAGTCATATCAGAACATTTTTGTAATGAGAAAAAAAGACATTTTCACAGACTTGCTTGTTTGTCCAGGATGTAGAAGGAGGAATGATGCAGGGCACTCAGATTTGGAGCTCTCTGGATACTTATTTTAGAATTTTCTAAAGGGAAATCATCATTCACACTTGAGAAATGAGAAGACACAGGTACACTTTGGGGTCTTTTAATTGAACTATTATTCTAATATTCTGTCTGACTCAGATTCTGTTTTCCCTGCATGAGTTTCCTTAACAACAGTGGGTTTTGAGTTTTGTGTTCTTTATTTTTTTAACTCACCATTATATCAGCTGCAGTGTTTCTCATTGGGAGTGGTGGAAGATGCTAAAAGTTATTTTATGACTATATAAGAGCTACTATATTACTCACCTTTCTAAAAGAAATTCATATAATGAATTATGCAGAATGATACCGAAAAAAGTAATTTTAATTTGAAACTTCACAAAGAAATTTTGTCAGATCTGTTATTCTGCAACATATTTCCCTACAAAGGTGACTGAGAGATGATCCTCAGCACAATATTTCAGTACAGCTGCATGGAGTGGGCTCCTTCAGCAACAGAGCAAATAATCACGTCCCTCTCACTCCTGCCGTCTGTGATTGCAGCAGAAAGAGTTGAATATTTGCTCCCTATGTATTTAATGCCATTTTCACTGGGGCACTGCTGACCCTGTCATCCATCTGTTTTTGGAACTGGGCTGCCACAGAGTGGCCTCCTTCACAAACCTGGAGAATTGGAGGAGGGGGGGAGAATAGCAAGTTGATAACAAGAATAACCAAATACAAATGTCATGACTCAGTTTACAGTGTCTGTTAATTCCTTACTGGCTGGGGAAGGAGAGTTTTATTTTGTACAATGCAAACCACAAGGAACAAACATAAGAACACAGTCAAAAAAAGTAGGAACCCCCTCAATTAACTAACAAAAAGTTATTTCAAGAAATTTATAAAGGAACTCGTATGAAAATAGTTTTCTCTGATTTACTAATATCTGCTTTATTTTCTTTGCTACTTCCTCTTTTCTCTCGAGACACAGAGAACTAAGATTCGAAGTTTTTTCCTTTTAGATGAGCTCACGTTAGGAGGATGTTCAGGGTGGAGGTTTGGTTTTGTACTGCTTTTTATTGGAAGCACAGCCCTCCTCAGGCAGTGGGGAAACCCTGTTTTGATCCAGACCTGGAACCGGTGTGGTTTCAAATTTCAACTGAAGCATTCCTTCATGCAGGGTCTCCCTTTGTAAAGTGCCATGGAATGGTTTGGGGTGGAAAGGGCATTATAAACCATCCTGTCCCTGTCATCAGCAGGGGTGTCACCCATCAGACCAGGCTGCTCAGAGCCCCATCCAGCCTGGCCTTGGGCACTTCCAGGGATGGAGCAGCCACAGCTTCTCTGGGCAGCCTGTTCCACCAGGTGGGAGGTGGGAGTGGGGTCTGCTTCATCCATTAGGATCCTTCCTGGGTGATTACTTTGAAATTGTGATAAAATACACGTTTTTTTGCTGCCCTATATGTTGAGGTTTCGACACCCTTTACTCCCCTGCGTTTGCCTTGTTCCTGTAAGCAGAAAATCCATGGCAGGGGGTCAGTTCTGGAGACTTCTAATGCACCTGACCCTGACAGCCTTCTGGGACAAATAATCTGGGAAAATAGAAAATCCAACAGTGTCTGACAGTTTGATTTTCTGAAATTCCAAATACGCACTTCAGACCATCAGGAACCCTTAACTGAATGACACGATTTAGGAAGTTTGGGGTTCAGTGGTGTTACGTGCCTCCAGTCAGACATGGTGTGTTGGTTCTGGTTTCGTTGTGAATTAATGCCAAGCAAGGAAGCAGAAAAGTAGGAAAATGAACCCTGTCTGTAAGAAAAGACTGTTTAAATCTTAAGAATAGTTTCATGTGAATGTACGTCAGGTTTAGATCTATTATTTTATGTAATCGTCTGTGATAGGAATGTTCCGCACCTGCTCGTTCTAAGAATAAGCATCCTGTGCACTTTGATCTGTCAGAGTGTAAAGAGTCTGATGTTGTTTACAGCAGGTGGATGTGAAATACATTTCTGTAAAAGCTCTGGGATCTTCATTTTAAGACCTGCACATTAGTGTCATTAGAGTGGTGAGTGTTTCCTTGGTGAAATTATTGCTTGCTTTGTCATTGTGCTTATAAGGCTGGTTTTATTTTGTCATAAATTCCAGTGCAGGCAGAGGAGCATAAGAGACTGAGGCAGTTGCAGGCAGAACTGTCCCTACTTGGGGAATTTTTATTTAATCTCATTTATTGCCAATTAACATCAACTTCTGGTCAGCTCAGTATTGAAAAAAAGGACCAAATTAAACAAATAAACACTTTTGTTACACAACCTTCCTGCCCCTTCCCCAGGCCCAGCAGAAGCTTGATCAGCATTCACAGGAGCAAAAGCCTCAATGTAACAAATGAGAGCTGGAATTGAAACTGTCATAAAGGGACGTGGTGGGGCACCAACTTTCCTGGATGGGTATTTTCCAAAAAAGCAACCACTTTCTGCAATCTCATAAATGTCTCTTAATGGTCTGTTTGTCTGAGAAATGGAGAACAGGTTCATTTTGAAAGGAAGAGCCCATACTGGGCAAGTATGTGCACTCAAGATCCCAAAAGGAAGTATACAGAGGAAACCAAATTCTGTGTTCAACTCATTGAGGTTTTTGGGGCCCTCCTCATGAAAATCCCAGTGCAATTAGCAGGAAAAGATTTTGTCAGAAAAATGTGATGAATTTTTAATGTGGAAATATGCCCATGTGGTATCATTTTCAAGCACTTTCATAGAGAATTAAACATATATATATATATATTTCCATTTTGGAAGATGTTTCAAAAGAATAGGATGGTGCAAAAAGAAACTGCATATTTTGCTTGATATTGGACTTCATCTTTTATATGTATTCTGTTAGTAAAAATGTGATAAAACTTTCAGCACAGAGAAAGAAGTTTTAAGCAGAAAGAAGAGCAAAGCCTTCAGTGTGTATTGAATTGCTACTGTCATTAATGATTTTCAAAACTGAATAAAAAATTAGATGTTTTATGAATTAGTGGGAGTAGTTATGTTTAATTCTTGAATAACCAATTTCCTATATTTCCATTTGTTAAATAATATAAGAACAGTATATATGAATTAAGCAGTAAAAAATTTCTAAGAAGGAATTGAAAACTCCGAGTTATTATCTTTTAAAGAAACAAATTTCAGAGTTTTTATTCCATGGGAAAGTTTGGAAATCCTCTTTTACTTTTTCTTTTAGAGTAAAACTTAATTGAAAAAGTTGAAATTTCCCATGAAACGAATACTAGATTTTGAGAAACTACAGCTCAGAGTTTGAAGGAGTGTCATGAAAAAGTTTAATTTCTTGCTGGAGAATGGGAGTTGAGTCCTGAAATCTCTGGGCATTAGAAAGAGAATTCTTGTTTGGCTGAAAAAGAAAAGAGAAATGCCATCACTGGGAACTGGAATGTCCCTGGAGGTATAACTCAATGTGCCCTCTGAAATGCTCATCCCATTGGTCAGGATTGGAGCCCAGAATTTTTAGTGTGGAGTTTGGGGCAAATGGAGGTTGTGACAGCAAAGCCAAAATCCTACTGGCTTGAGAGAGAGGGTGTTTGTGTGGGAACGCTGCAATCCCTGCTGATTTAGGGCCCTCTCATCTTCTGCCATGGCAGCTCCTTCATGGGAGTCTTCAAAGGTTTGGCAAACATCTGCCAGATGTGTTCTGGAGTGCAGGGGATCCCTCTCTGGTGGAGGGAGAGGATGCTAAAGGGACTGTGACTATTTTGCCTTTATTTCCCATGAGGTGTCACGGCAAGCGGGGGATCTGGGGCTTCTCACTGCTGTGTTGTTCCGTGGTGCCTCTACCTGTGGCTGGGTTTGACTGGATGTGGGTTCCTACCAGTCCTTATTGTCATGTTTTTATTGGAAACCTCTTCCTTCAGACCACATCTTCATCAGCATTCCGGGGCGTTGCTCCAGTCCTGCTCTCGCCTTCTGCCCCAGGAGTTTCCCCCTGGGATGCAGAGGTTTCTCCTGGATACCTGGTCTCTGGCAGCCTCTGCTGTCAGTGGTTTGTGTCCTTTCAGCAAACTGCCTCCTGGAGCGGGGGTATGAGACTGCCTAGAGCACAAACCACAGAAAAATAACCTGTGGGTTAATCCAAACACAGAGCTGAAGTGGCGGTGGCTGGAAGTGGGCTGTAAAATCCATACAGCGGGTTAGAAAAACAGGGAGAGCAGTGCCATTTAAAACAGGGTCAGTGTGCCTGGCGTGGTGGAAGGAAGGCTGCTGCTTCCAGGCTCCTGGAGAGAGAATAGAGTTACACAGGAGCTCAGATGGTTTTCCCTCTATCTCCTGCAATTTGGGAAAATGCTGGCTAAAACTGTTTTGCAGTGGGATGAACACTTGTATTCCGGGCTGAAAAGATTGGGAAGCAGATGCTCCCAGCTCCACTGGGATGTCCTGGTTGTAGTGTGGGTATGGTCCTGATCTTCAGTAGATTCAGAAAAGCCATATTTGCAGAAGGCAAAGCAGGGACTGTCATGAAAGCAATTGTGGGAAAGGAATGCTACAAATTCTGGCCCTGCAGTGCTGTCCTTCTTCACCGTCTGCCCTTCCAGTGCCTCTGTTCAGGAAGTTCAGGTTTAAGGAGGTTCATTGCTTTTCTAAGCAATATACTTTTCTTGCACTTCTTGTCATTCCTATAATGGCTTTTTATAACACCCAGCTTCTTTCTTCAACTGGAAACAGGACTGTTCTAAGTGTAATTTTGAGAAATACCACTTAAGAAATTGTAAGTGAGACCACAATGCGTTCAGTGTCGGCAGTATTTGGTGTGTCACAGAATATTCCTTTGGTGAATTGTATTCTGTCTAACTAACGCCTGTGTTGCTGTCCCAACCCCTTTGCCATCAGTCAGGCTGATTTAATCAATTTAGAAATCAGGGGAGCACTGGAGGAGTGATGTGCCAAACCAATCAAAAGCAGAAGTGGAGCTGAAAACCATATACAACATCTATAAAGATCTCCTACATCACAGATAGTGGCTCTTCATGATCCTCGTGAATTCAGAGGTGTTGGCAGGAGAGTTTTAGCTTGTCCAAATTCAAGAAACAATGTCACATAATATATACAGCCTGAGAAATTTCTGAAAGAAGGAATAAAAGTGTTAGTAATGATCTTGGGTTATTTCATTTATATAAGGAGCGTCCTGCTGTGAAGGTGCTAACCTTTATAGTAATACTTTTTATAATAATACTGTTTTTTTTACAGTATATTACTCCCATATTCTTCTTTTTCACCAAGAAGCCTGTGCCTGATTTAATGTAATGATAATGGCTCAGAGAAATGCATTTCAGGATTTCTTAGCAGTGGGCTTTTTGCAGTGGTACAAAATGGAGCTAACAACGTTTTATCTAGAGGTAACTGTGTGAGAGCCATTTTAATTGGCTGGATGTTGTTATGGGCAAAAATTCAAAGAGTTACAAATGAATTAAGTAAATCATCTCACCACATCTTTTGATTTAAAGCCTTAATGCTCATCTTTTCTAGACTGGTCCCAGACCACCTCCTTTAAAGACTGCAGAGCAAAGCTGACCCAGCCAGCAGTGATGGCAATCCTTGGCTTTTGCTTGGACAGGTCTTCCAACTCTAGGGCATTGCAGTCAATTGGGAAAATGTGTAACTAAGAAGAAAATGGGTTATTTTTGTTTGTTTTTTCTTTTGGTTAGATTATGTGTTTGTTTGAATGTGCTCAAATGTCTTCTATTTTTGCTGCAAATTATTATTGCCACATGTTATGTCCTTTGGAATGTGATTCAACAATCTGAGTAGGAAATAGAAGGGTGATTTAAATACGATAGTGAAAACAAAACTCTCTTTAAAAGCCAATATATAGGGGATCTTCCAGTGGAACTTCTGCTGGACTCCCTGCAAAGACAGTCCAGCCCCAGGGAGAAAAAGTAGCTGAATATGATTATGCAAAAGAGTAAATGATTTCCACCTTTGATCACTGGCTAATCATAAAATGCTGAAAAATTTATCAAAAAGAGTGGTAGCAGTGATTTTAGGACTGCAGTTTTACAGCTGGTAAGAAGCACATTGCTTTGCCATCCTGGCCAACCACAATGCATCTTTATTTTTTTCCTTCCTTAACTAAGGAACGAATGCAACATCTTTGACAGCTCACAGGCTGAATGGGTTTGCCTTACATGAGGAAAAAATAAACATATGTGGGGTGTGGAGGTGGCATTTTTTCTGTTTAATTTGTGGTGGGGTGGTGCTGTTTCTACTTAATTTAAGGTTAAAATCAGGTGTTTGGGAACTTATTTGCTGTCATTTAGAAGGTGTTACAGTGAGGTCTTGAACAGGAAATTGTGAAAAAGAAAGTTTGTACTCTTTTGAATTATAAGGGAGTTTGAACTCCCTTATAAATAGGTGCAACCTGAGGGGTTGAATAAAGGCTAGGATTTATTTGCATAGGAAAGCAAATGATGCATGTTATATGTATGAAAACAAAGGAGAAGAGCTGTGTGGCAGTGAAAATGTGAGATGTTTCTGTAAAAGGCTATTTTTTAGTTTTGTACAAGTATGGCACAGTGTTGACAGCGTTCATGACGTCATGGGATCGATATGACATCAACAACTTCATGTCATGTGATTTGTGCATTTTAACTTGCATTTCAATGAGAAAAAGACAAACACTTGGGTTTTCTTTAAAACATGAAACATGAGGGCTCCAGATTAAAAGGCAAATAAAACCAGCCAACACTCCCCACCAAAATGTCTGGCTCCAGTTTTACGGGGGGCTGGTCTGCATCACCCAGCACAGGGGGGCAGATGTAGGTGCCAAGGAAGGGATGCTCTTCTCTCTGCTTTGTGCTGAAACAATTTCTCTGGTTTTAAGGACATTCCTTCTTCTCCTGAGCGGTGAGATCAGAACCAGTACCCAGCTGTGGAATGGACACATGCTGAGGAAGTTGCAGCCTGATTGCTTGTAGCTAATCCCTGTAATAATTCTGGTTTTTAGACATTTATCTCTTCTGCAGCACTGACTTGGGTGATAATGTGAGGGGAAAAAAGCACCCCTCGGGTAAAAAAGTGAATTTTTGCATTTCACACTGCTTCTGAAGAGCTTCCTGGTGCTCTGTTGGCAACAGAATGATAATTTTCCACTCTGCTACTTCTCAATGTAAGACTAAAAATTCTGTTAATGGTGAGCTGCTATGTTAATTGGTTAATCATTTAATTGTTTCTAATAGCTGTTTCTACTAGTGCAAGGTAAAGAGAGATCTAGCTATTCATATTTATTTATAAATCTGGGAGAGAGGAGGGTTTATACCTGGGTGTATGTTTCTAATTGGATGGATTTTCTAGGAACATGATTTACAGAGAAAAGATATTGACAACAGACTTTAAGTTTTTGCTTTTGGGAACTCAAAATCGCTAATTACTCTTCAATCCTGCCTCTTGATTTCTTTATTTTTATTGGCCCTTTTTTTGGGAAGAAAACATAAAATAACTCAAGTATGCTGTGCTTTAGTGGTTCTGACTGATTATAGTTCTGCACTTAATTAATGAGAAATTATGGTAAATAACTCTTACTGTTCAGCATTCATTGAAAAAAAATCCTGGAAATAATGGGGGCCAGATGAGAGAGAGAGAGAGAATTGAGAATTGGGTTGGTGGGGCAGCTGCTTTCCCAGAAGCCATGTTCTATAACCCCATACATGCTTCTTACAGGTTATTTATTTGGGAAGCAGAACATTTTAAAAGGCAAAGTCTGTGCTGAGGAGGTTAAAGTCTGATCTTACATCCCTGTTGTGTGTAACAATCTCACCTTTCATTCTCCAAAATCTGGCTGATCTTTCGAGGTGTTTCGCAAGTGGGTGTGGAATTTGTGGTGGCAGGACAATTCCTGTGGAGTCCAGGTGATCCCCACGGGTTGTGTGATTCCTGATGAGGGGATACAGGGTAGCTGTATGCTAAAGAAGCACAGAAAAGTAGAAAATATAGCTAAGAATTTTTATAGGTTGTAGGTAGAAGGGTAATGTTAGTTTTGTTTTTTTAATACTGAATGTATCTCAAATACCTCAGTTATAACCTGGTGCTGAACAGTTCTGTAGCATCACATGATGCTCTTTAGGTGTTACAAGAAAAAAATACCACCACCAAAGCCCACTCCACCTTCCTTTAGTGATTTAAATTTCACCACTGGATTTTTTCACGAGGTTCTGTTGAACTGAGCTGTCTGTGAGCAGCACGGGCAATTAAGCTATCCCTGAAATGTGTTCAGGCTCCAGAGATGTGCTACATTCAGTCAGTTCACAGTGCATTCTTGAAGTAAACGAAGCAAGATTTCTGGAGTCTACCTGCTGAAAAAATGCATTATGCATTGCCAGCTAGCTCTACCAGCCAGATTTAAGCTGTTTGTGTACTGCTTTGTTTGTCTTACTTGTGATTTTATTGCTTTACAGAGTAAATTGCAGATGTCTGAAGTTTAAAAGCCTCCCAAATGCCTGTTGAGAAAATGTGGGTTAGAAACCAACATGAGTGGGCAGTTCAGGGGGTCACTCCTGTTATATCGTTGAATAAAACCGATTTGATGTCTTTAATGAAATGAGACAGTCTGAAGGCAGAGAATAGCTCATGTTTACACTGTGGAAGCATTGGGGAAACTGTCTGTTCCCAAATTCAGGGTACAAACTGTTTTGCAACTAAGGGTCAAGAAGAAAAAACCCTCTTTTTCCCCTCTCCATATCCTGCAGGATGCTATAGAACAATTAAGTTCATTGGGGGTGGGGGGACAGGATTAATCCTCTCACGGAAACATCTGGAATTGGTAAATATCTGAGGTAGGAGACCCTCTTCGAACAGAATGTGAAGGATTTCCACAATGGAACAAACCAGTTTTTATTCTTTCCTTTCTCCTGTTCTCAGCTCTTTGTTAAGTGACAGATTTTAAGACCTGAAACATAGAAAAAGTGTGTCTGTGCTTAAGGGGCAGATAGGAAGGAAGAACTTCAGCCAAAATGAACATTATAGACCAGACAGAGGATATGCTTATTCAGGATGGGGTGACAGAAGAAAGTACCTCTCATGGCATGAGACCATTTGAACTTTCAGATACCTGGAAATAACACTGATAATGGCAAAATACAGTGGGAGTTTCTGCCAGAGAGTAGAAAAGCAGGGTAAGGGTGGAAGGGGCTGGTTTGTCTCAGAAGGACATTTCCCCAAACACGAGTTACAAATCATGAATAAATGGTAGATACTTGCTGCTGACTTGGAACTAACACTTCTTTTTGTCTTTGTTTCTCTGTCATGGCTTTCAAAATGCATGTAACAGATATATATTCAAAAGTCTATTTTTTATAGCCCCTCATATTTCCTGGCTGAGAAGTCACTTTAGAGCAGAAAACCTGAAACTTCCTGAGTCTCGGGCAAAGTGGAGCCATGTATGATAAATTCCTCTGCAACTGTAATTTTACATGGTTTATTTGGCTTGTGCTTATTGTGATTTCTGCGTGGTTTTCTGATGAGTCCAAACAGAAGAGGCTGATTCTGTGGTAGCACTCTCTTCCAGCAGAGAGTAACTGGTCTTTGTAGAGATACACCAATATGATAATTTTTCTGCAAGGAAATGATTTGTCTTAATGTTTTTGCATCAAGGCTAAGTGGGAGGAAGCGAACGGAATCTGTCTCAGCTGATGTTTTGAACTGACTGAAACCTGCCTACCAGACTTAAGGAATTTATTAAATGTGACTTGTGTGGTATATTCTAATATATACTGTATACTATATACTATTAAGCTTCCTGCCTATCTCCTGCCACATGTAATTTCAATTAGAGCACTTTATTTCCAGGACCTCCCCCACCCCAACCTTCTCTTTAATGCATCTATATTCTACTGTAGTATTATTTTGTAAATATATGCATGTGTTTAGCACAAACTAAACCAGAACTGGCTGTGCTGCAGAAGTGAGAGTTCTCTTTAGGCATCTACTAAAATCCCTTTTCTCCCCCAAGAAGTTATGAATTTTTTTTCTGCTGAAAACTCACAGTATGTGGCATCAGTGATAAATTGACTTGATGTACTCTAGTTTTGTTCAATCAAATTTTATTTCTATTGAAATTGTAATATTGGATGCAACCCGATCCTTTCTAAATTACCCCGTTCTCAAACTTCTATCATCATGTTTAATATAAATTGCTATTATCAAATTAAGATGTTACAATTCAAGAGTGTCTAAAACTTTTTTTTCCCCTGTCATTTGTAAAGTAAATATTGTGATAGCTGTCTTACTGCAGATGTCTTCATAATCCTCCTGGTAGGATTTCATATTAATGAGATTTTTTTCTGCTTATAGGTTTGATTCCATGGATGTAGGGCTGCTCCTGGGTCCCTGCACTTACCACAATTAGCTTGAGCACAACACCAGCCTATAAACGTGCCACCTCTGTCTGGGAGCTGACTTGGGCCAGGATCAGAAAGTTGTTGTGTATCTTCAAAAGGCTGTGAGGACATAAACAAACTCCCCTCATGAGTATCTGAACCATCAGAGCATCTGAGACTCCATATAAGGAGCAAAACACAGCCCCAGCTGGCCCTTTGCACTGGCCCAGGAATTTTTGTTTGATTATTGATGTGGCTTTTGCGAGTCACTTCAGCCAAATTTCCAGCTCGGGTGTCTGGCTGCGTGAGATGTGGATGTAAGACTTGAAAGTCACCTGAGACTCTGATCTGTCTCCTTTTCTTGGAAGCTTTGCTCGAAGCATTCCAGGAAAGAAAAACAATTCTCCAAAGGGTTTTCTGATCCTCCAGAGACTGATTGGTGTGATACAAAGAAAAAGCATTTAGCTGAAGTTACTCCTTATAAATTCAGGAGATGGTGAAGTCTTTCTGCTGTTTAATAGTATTTTTAGTATTTTATTTAATATTGCAGTAAAGTGTGCTGCTTTTTTTTTTTTTTTTTTGATGTCTGTGAAAAGTGCTATGGAAATTGAAGAGTATTTTATATTCTCAGAGATTCTGCAAAATGAATAGAAACAATTTCTCTGTTTCCAGGTTTCACATCCCTTTAGATGTGAGGGAGACTCAGGTACCATATTTTAAGAAAATTGGGCATTTCAAAACCACTGAAGAAACAGGGAAGGACTTCAGAACAGAGCAAACAAAAATGAAAGAATATAGCAGCTATTTCAAAAATGCAGTCAAAAGTAAATTCCTGACAGCAGTATCCAACCTAGTCAGTCCCAATCTGTGGGGCAAAGAAGGATGCTGAGAACCAAAACCTACAGCAGCTGAAAACCAGAAGCAGCTAATAAAGCACAGTTATTAGCTGTGGTTGGTTATGATGCTTTAACCCCCCAAAAAGGCTGACCCAACAAGCTAAAATTCCTTGAGACACCATCTACAATCCTTTTACTTTACCACTAACACTTTGGCTAATAATTAGGAATTCCTCTGGTTTTCACTGTCACTGTATGAATCATTTAGTTTAAATGTGGGTACCTTAAGTAAGTCTGAGTGATTCTGCTGGAATCAGCAAATTAAGTAGACCATTTAATCTTCTCAGCTGCATTTACCTGGCTAAAGGAAATGTGGCACAGACATTTTGAATGTTAATGGGAGCCTTGTGAAAACGAAGGTTCCTCTTGCTTTTGTAAAGGTCAGCAGAATGAATGGCACAATTCACATCACCTGAAAAAATGAAAACATCTTGCAAAGTGTCAGAAGTGAAAAAAAAAAAAATGGAAGTGGATAAACATGTGAAGGAATTAAGTGAAATGGGTACAGAATTTGCTTTGTGTCTAGGGAGGAGCAACTAGTGGGATCTGTGCAAGGAAATTGAAAATGGGGAGATAGACTGGAAAAGCTAATTCTATATAGACAATTGGTCTGTAATATCTCTTGCTGCTTTCCCTTTATTGCATATAAAGGCATTGGTCAACCAGCAATTTTAACAAGTATACATTACACACTTTAAAGAATCTGTTGTGAGGCACAAATAAAGAAAACCCTATGAATATGCTCTAATGGTAAAATATGTAATACTCATAACTACTAAGTGTTGAAAATCCCACCACTTTTCCATTGGTAATAAAATAGGTGAACTTGTCAACCACATAAAAAAACTAAATGTGTGATGCATTGAATTTCTATTCAAGTATCTCCTTTGAAGTAGTTGCTATTCTTTCTCTTAATTGAAAAAAAAAATAACTTACTCTGCATATTTTCTGAGAGGACCCTTTGAAAGTTGCATTTCCCAACAAATTTGTGTTTTAATGATTTTTTTAAAAAAGAATATTTGCTTGAACTGTTCATTCCTATTTTTTCTTTAGCTTTTTTTCCATGCAACTGTTCCAGTGCCATTTTCCTGCCTCCCTGGCCCCCAGGCTCAGCAGCATCTGTAGGTCAGCTGAGTTTTGTGCAGACTAGTGAGGAATTTCTGTAGGCAGCAGAGTTTTGTGTGGAGGGAAATGCTGCAACTGCTTTATGGAAGCAGATTACATTTCTCACTTGAGGGGCTACCAGTGGTTAAATTGGTCCCGTTGAGCTGTCTGTGGGTTCAGAACTCTTAACCAAAACCAGCATTCCAACTTACTTGTTGGAAGAATTTGAGCCCATCTCCTCTAAATGAATCTTTAGGTATAGTTATTAAAATATCAGCAAGGGATATCACACAAGACTGGAGTGCCCTTGCTCTGATTTCTGTGAAAACACAGACAAGGAAATGTTCCTTGACCCAGAGAAATGAAATGGGTAAGACAAAGCAAACAGAACCATCTGGAAGAGAATGAACTTTGTTGCAGTCACCCACTGAATAAATCCTTGGCAAACGTCGAGGTCTCGTGAATTTTGTGTGGTTGATTTTTTTAAAAAAATAAATGCAACAGTGATTTGAAATGGTATCCACAATGTCAGAAATCCCCTTTTCATCTCTTGGTCCGTAGCTGGAAGTACCCTTTCTGTCCCATGAAGTGATCTCACTGACCTGCTGCAGTCCATAATCCCTGTCACCCACCTCTCTTCCTTCACCCACCCTGCGACCTAGGAAAGGTGTGAAAGAACAGAGCATTTGTTATCTTGCATCAATACCCATTTATCAGAGACAAATGAACTCCAAAGTGAGGGGAAAGGGAGATACTTGGCAGTAGCTTAATTTATAGAGAGGGTAGTTTTTTTTGAAGACCAGGAATTTGATCAATTGTTTTTAATAACGAACAGAGGGAGCTATAAATCAGTTTACCTAATGCCACAGATTGGTACGGGGAATAGAAACAGTGGAGACCACAGACACACTGTATTTTTATATTGCTTTTTCATCTGGTTTCCTGTTACCTTTTTTTTGCATATTTGTTTCCTCACCATCTTCCTGTCTCCCATGGTGGTACTTTGAAGTGCTACTGTAAACCTTGATGCAGGAGATCTCCACCAAGGCAACTCACTCAGTTTCATTCATTTCACTGAACTTCACCCAAGCTGCAGAAGTGCCACCAGCTCTGCTTCCTGATGGGACACACGGATCCCTCCACTTTCAACCCAGCTTCCTTCCCCTCTCTTTCACACTTAGCACCTTATCTCCTACAATTCTGTGGGAAAAATAATAATTAGCACTGGCAGGAGTGCACACACACGCACACACACACATATATATATTTAGACTGGGGCCAAGATTTACGCAAATGAACTTGAATTTTAAAAGCATTTTGCTTTATGGTGATTAGATCCCTGTTTCAAAAGGTACTTTGGGGTCTCACTCATGCAGAAAGACATGAGAAACCACCACAGCCTGAAATGACAGCAGTCACTGGCAAAGCTCAAGGCAGAAATGCAGATTCAGGGGCAGAATACATGTCCACACACCACGAATCCAATCCTGCAGTGGGTAGTCGTGACAGTTCCCATGTTGGAGTGTTCTGTCACATCAACTGAGTGGTTCTGCCGGGTTTACAAATAACTTTTGGCAAAATTACCCACTTTTTCTACATTAATATGAGGCTCCATCTGCAGCATCAGGCATTGTAAAATGTGTGAGTGACCATTTTCAAATTTAGTAGAACCTTGAGGTCTAAGTTAGGGTCAAAATCCCATTGTACCAGGCACTGTAAAAGCTCACCGGAGTTTTTCCTTGACAGGAAATTTTTCTTATCTAAGTATTCAAGAATAGTCACATTTAGGAGGTGAAATAGTGGTGCAGAGAAGAAAATAATTTGCCAACGTCATGTTGTAAGACAATAGAAAAGATAATAAATTAAACCATACTCCTGATTCAGTGTCTTATCCACAACCACTGTTGTGTTCCATAATTAAACAGTAAGATTTAAAATAGTATTTAATAGAAGACAAGGAATAAAGTAGAACTGCATGCCTTTAATCAGCTTTGTGCTTCTTGGTGCTCTGGACTTTTCTTTCCTGCTGTTTGCTGAATATTTGGGCACAACATTGACTTGAGCAATGTGAACTTTTACTCTACCTTAGTTATGGGCTTTTAAATCTTCCTCTCCTTTCCAGCACGGAGATTTTTGATTGCCTATTTTATGGCTGACTCTGCCTCTTCTGACCAGAGGGTGTCCTTTAGGCTCCCTGCCCCTGTTGCTCGTGGGCAGGGCATTTTTCACTTTGCTTTTTGTATTGCCTTGTGTGGATGGTGCTTTGTGCTGCACCACCTCCACTCTGAGCCAGCTCCTGCTCCTTTACCTTGCTCTGTGCAAGTCTCTGTGCTCAGAGAACGATTTTTTCCTTCAAGTTTTTCTCCTCTTGCTGCCTGCATGCCTTTCCCTGGGTTGGATCTGCTGCCTGGATGCCTTTCTCTGGGCTGGATCTGCTGTCTGCTTTACAAACCAGAACCTCTCCTGTTGGCTGGAGAGAGTGAGCTACAAATGTGCCTTTAATTAAGGAACTTTTGACAACTCCAAGTTGTGTGTTGATGTGTGAGTCTCAGGTCAATACGATGAGCATGCAGCTCATGTTTTGCTGCTTAACTTCTACTTCAAGGTCTCTATTCTGTCATGGGAGTCACAGCAGTTCATGGTTGGCTTTGTGTTAACTCTGGGCAAGAGCCTGTGTCTTCTTATGTCCTTTCTTCCCAACATGACAGCAAAAGCTCCACCTTTCTTTTCTCTGCCCTGCTCCCCGTGAATGGGTTTGTTTATGGCCTTCGTTGTTGTTACTCTTTCTCCAGTGCTTGAGCAGATTTGTACGCTCAGAAATATAAATGCTGCTTTGTTTGCCTGTTCAGTCATGAATTCTGTTCTGCTGTGTGTTCTGCCTGGCTGACCATTGGTGCTATGCTTCTCATACATTTATTAGGGAATAACGAGAGTCGGAGTCTCTGAAACTGCATTCACTCCTTGCCAGGGACATTATTTACAGAGATGCTGAAGGTTCTGCTCCTCTCCATTTAAGCAGGCACCCAAGCTGGTTTCTTGGCCTCTTTCATCAAACTGTTCCATTTAGGGTTTTGCTGTTTTACAATGTAGCAGGAAAAATTAGAGGGTCCTGATAAATAGAGTCCTTCCATAATGTTTTCTGTAGCTCTTTCCTCACTAAAGCAGAAGGGCTGAAACAACAGAGGAGTTAATAAATGGTGGGGGCCATGGCAAAAACAGGACCAAGACTACAAAGCAGCGAGTGCCATGCAGTGCAGTGTGAAGAATTTCAGGGTAACAGCACTGACAATGCCTGAATTAGGAAATGAAGGATTTAGGAAGAAAAATATTCCTTGGTAGAGGATCAGGGTTTCCCTATGTGTTCTGTTTCTTGTCCTGGATGACAAGTGCTTAACATCAATAACAACAGGAGGAAATCCCTGTTTTCTCCTCCATCTACAATTAGACATTCTGTATTTCACTTGCAAGTACCTTTCAAGGAACTAAAGCAAAACAAACCACTTTTTGATTACTCCTCTCTTTAAACAGAAATTTTTTGGGTTCAGGTGCAGAGTAGGGTGATACAGACATCTCCAGGAGCACTGTCCTTACACATTGTGAATCCTGAAGGCTTTTTTGCAAGAAAGACACTCTGGAGATAGATTGTCGTGTTTCCAGCTCATGAACTCAACTATGCTGATCTTTCCACTGATGGCATTTTAGGTTCTTCTCCTGATACATATGTTTTGATACTCACATGACATCTGCTAGTACAGAAAACCAGGCGTGGTGTGATGAAGATAAGGACTATGTTACTTGGCAAGTTATATAATCTTAAAATCTGTCACAGGAACATGAAGTATTGGAGTTAAAAGATGGAGTATTTGTAAGTCTAGACTAGGTGTTTGTTTTTATTTAGAATAAATGTTTGGATGTTTTCACAAAATGACTGGAATTTTAGGCATTCTGTTAAACCCTTCAGCTTTCCCAATTGGTTGCTTCGTGAAATTCCCCGAAGTTTTCCCATCACGTAACAGGGTGGGCTTTTCTATTGCAGCACTGACGTGCTACACTTTTCCCCAGACAAATGAAGACTTTGGGAAATGGCATCCAGGCAGGACGCAGGGAGAGAGATCTCTGCAGCTTCTCTGCCTCCTATAACCCAAACCCTGAGCTTCATTACTGCCCCTTTGGTGAAATGCAAGAGAAGCAGTTGCTAAAATTGCCAAGCAAACCCAAAGTGTAATTGCTGTGACGTTGGACTTCGTCAGCTGTGAAGACAAGCGTGTTGCCTGGATTACAGAATAAGTACAAAAGATGGCATGGTATCACAAACTGAAAGGAAAGGAGCTCTATAAAAAGCAGAGAAGCTCAAACACCAAGGTTAAATGTGGGCTTTGAGGGGTACGTCAGGTGAGGGGGCAGCTGAGGTTCTCAGCTTGCGGCAGCAGTCACACGTTAACAGAGTGTTTTGTTTGGTGTGTTGTGCTGGCTGTGTCAGGCTCTGTAGCTCCTGACACAGCTTCTGTTCTGGTTCCCCAGATCAGCAGTGACACCTCCCTGGCATTGCCTTGGCACCAGCCAGGCTCCCAGCAGCACTGAGGAGCACGAGCAAGAGTTGTCCAGGTGGCTGTCCAAGAAGACGCAATTTTTCTAGTTCAGCATATGTATGAGCTTAGAAGTAAATAGCAAAATCTGCTTACCATTCTTTTCCCCTTTCTTCCTTTTTTTTTTTTTTAAATATGTGCAATATACATCTCCTTTGGAATCTATCCCAAATGATGAGTGTTTAGCCTTTTCGTGTCATGTCCACCTGCTATTTTTCAGACATTTCAGAAAATTACTGGTTTCACAATAAGATTGCAACACATGTCAGAGGGACAGGGACGTTAGAACAAAATTGGAGAGGGAGAAAAACATAAATGCATCCAGAGCTGTTATTTCATGTTAATATGCAGATGTTTTTTATTGGATAAAGACATGGGAAACCATGTGGAACTTGCTCTGCTCACTCATTTTGTCCCAGTCCTATTCCCCAGTTTTGCATTATGTCTGATGCATTTTCTTGTAACCAAGAGCGTGTATTATCCTTGAGGCACCATCTGTTTGCATTGTGCCTGTTTGAAATACCACCATGGGACCTGGCACACACGGCCCCTGAATGCTCTGATGACACACATTAATATCCTGATGAATAGGGTGGTTCTGCACTTCCTTGATACTCCTGGGTTCAGAGCATCAGTAAAAGAAGCTCCAGCCCAGGGAGCTCTGAAAGGCTCTGCAGTCAATAGGAATTGGTGCTGGTTTGGAAATGCAGGTGAAGATTGCAATAAGGCATGTGTGTTGTTACAGAAGGTTTCTATTTGAAGTATATTTGGACAGAGTGTATTTTCTTTTGTAATGCAGTGTGAAGACACAATTCTTGCTTCTCATTTCAGCTGAGTTAGAATCTGACCCAACAGTCTTTGAGCTGCAGCTGAATTAGCTCCTGAGTCAGTTATAATCCACTTTGAAGTGTGATAGGAATCCCATTTTCCCTGACTCATTTTTAGCCCATTGTCAGTAATTCAACATGATCTTCTATGAAAACATGACAAACTCAATTTTTCCCCATTGCAATCGCCTTTTTAAGCAGTACAATTTTTCTCAGACTGTATTTCTTGGTTTGTTTGGCATGGCCCAAAACTCAAAGCCAAAAAGGAATAATCAACAATATTTAGGACTTTTGGAGGCCACACTTTGTGGGGTTGTGCATGCTAGCAACATTTTCTACAATGCAGTAAAGCAGAGATGAAGCATATCCAAAATAAGGCTTATCAAGATATATCTATTTTAAAAGACAAAAATACATACATAGTTAAAACCCCATGTTTTCTGAATCAAAGCTGAAATCTGTTTGCTCCAAGCTTTCAATTTTCCTTAAAAAAAATAAAAGAACAGCTCTGATCTTAAGCTATAAAAAAAAGGGTAAAGCATCGTTGTGAATGTCTGTAGGAAGGAAAAATAGGACACCACTTGAGGGCAGCAAATGCTCAGCTTCTCTCTGACAATATAGAAAAGTATCATGACGAGGCAGGAGACTACTTTATTTTCTATTCATTTATCTTGTAATTTTTTACTTGTCTTACAAAGAGCATTGTTTCCAAATAACTGCACAGATAGAAAGAAAAGATTTTGGGTTTTTTTAATTGCTGAAAAAGAAAAAAGGGAATTTTTGTTCTGGGTGTTTATATTTGCTTTGGAATTCAGTAGACAATATGAAGGTTTATTGAAGTTTTTTGAAGGTGGAGGAGAAGTGATCCAGCAGTAGAAGCTCATTTTCACCAAATAAGTCCTAGGAATTTTATATGCCATTTGTGCAAAGTCTTCACACTAGAGAATACAGAAAATACTTATGAACTTGAAAAAAAATCAGTATAAATGATAGTGTGAGATCATGTAGCTTTCAGATACCTAAAGAATGAAGACAATGTCAAAATACATGTTTGAGATGTCAGATCAAATTTGCACAAGGACCTTTAATCCTAGCATAGACTAAATTCTTACAGAACTTGATTTCACAACTGTATCTTTTTCCAAAAAATGCTCACTTTTTAAAATGCAGCAAAATGATAAAACACAATCCATCATCTGGAGCTAAATTTATGCCTTCACGTTCCCTTACCAGTTTTAGAATTTGGATGCCAAGTAGAGATCTTTACCAATTAGGGTAACAGGCTGATCAGCCAGGAGGTTATTTGGGAACTCGATGGAGAAGCCCATGGGGTGTTTTTGTGATTCATGGTGATGATGGAGAAGTACAGATTTCAGTTTAGTTCTTTACTTTCTTCCTAGTGCCATCTTTCCTCAGCTGACTCATTTTGCACCTTTTCTTGTACCAGTTGCTGCCTTCTCTTGTGCAGATCTTTTGTCCACATTGAATGTTTCCATTTCTTTGCCCTGCAGTTTGAGCTGCTCCCCCTCAGCCCCTCTCTCCCTCATCCTCTCCCGAGCTCCTTTTCCCTGTCAGCTGGAGTTCTCCTCCCCCTTGCTGAGGCAAGGAGCAACCAGAGCGCACCAGAAATCACTTTCAGCTTCACCTCCTCTGCTCGGTGCTGCAGCATCCTCAGCTTGTTGGGAGATGGCAGGGCAGGGATGTCCTGCTCAGCCCCGTCAGCTGTGACTGTGCGTGAGTATTTTGGGACCTCAGAGTCCTGTACAGCACAACCTGAGCAGATTTTCACAGGGCTGCAAATACCAGCACTCTTTTCACCCACATTTTGCTAAACATTAATTTCTGGTCAAAAGCACGGAGTTGCTGGAGAGTTCTAGTTTTATGGTGGTATTTCTTTTAATGTAAGAGAGAAAGTGAAGTCGATTTTTGCCATTTTCAGAAATGAGTGAAATGCATAAGCCAACTAAAAATATATCTGCATACAGAAATAAAATTCAAATTCAACGCTTAATGCAATTCAGCACCATAATAGGCAATTTCAGTTCATGTGAACAAAGTTGATGAGATTTAATTGAAGTCAGGCTTATGTAATTGAAAATGTAAAAGGTGTCTTACCTGTAGGTATTATCATTGGTGTTACCTCTGCTCTGTTTCTCTTGTCTGAGGTCATATTTTCCTGTGGATGCACAGGAATATTTAAAGGGGATAAATGTATTTTTTTCACAGATGTAAGCTCACTATTCAGAAAGACTGTTGGTCAGAGTTTTCAAGATTTGGCACTGCTTTTACATTTTAAAATTTTCAGCTTTTTTTATCCAATCTGTGAGAAAGAAACTGTCTTTTCCATAGTGCCTTTATATTGTCCCTCCCTCTGAAAGTAAACTGGGGCTCGCAGACCACTCTTCCAAAAATCAGGGTTTAGCTGTTTTAGATGAAATCTGCCGGAGCTGGCCATTACTGAAATGCTGCTTTTTTACCCAATCTTGCACAGGAAATCTGTTTCAGAGCCAGAAATACAGATTGAATCTCAGGACTTCTACACCTTTGGTTCAGCAGCAAGACCATCTGTCACTTCTAATTCCTGCTAGGAAAAAGATGATCTAGTTATCTTTGAAGGAATAGTTCTGAATTTGCAAGCTACATTCTTCTCCTTTTCCCCAATTAGATTTTCCTCCTCTCCCACATACTGGAATCTCTTTTTGAAGGTTCAGCCTTGGATAAAGCTAAACCCCAAAAGAACGATGCGTTTTTAATCACTGTCTCCCCACTGGGATTGATTTAAACTTGCAAAACATGCTAACCCCTCTCACCAAAGCACTCTTGACTCGGTTCCAAAAGGGAGAGAAAGCAGGTGAATTCCTTGTCACTTTAGATTTCACTAAGGATATGCAGAACTTTCGCTCCATTTTAAGCCTGATATATGTTTTGGAAGGTAGAAGATTTATAAGGAGTGGGCTGGATATTTTTTCAGGCATGTCTACATCTTAACCAGCATCTGCATATCATTCCAAGGTTACTTTAAAGTCTTCTGGATTCTCACTCAGCTTTGTTTGACCCTCGAAGGCGAAGCACTCTTTCTCACAGGACCATTAAATCACAGTGAGATTCTCTTTCACAATGAGGAAAAAACCCCATCATTTTTCTTTGGACAAAACCACCCTCATCTTTGTCTGGGTAAAGATGTGTTTCCTGAGATCATAAAATGTTCAACCTTTCACACGTGTGTTTTCTTGGTGTAAACTACAGCTAAAAAGCACAGGATATAATTCCATCCTTTTGCACTGTAGGTGCGGGAATGTCTCAGGCTGTTCCATCCAGCTATTGTTTTTTCCCACCCATGTATACATAAACACATTCCTGAAGCTCAAACTCAACTGTGTTTCTGTAATCCAGGGCATGTCTCTGCTGTTAAATTTTAATGAAAATAAGATTGAAATTTTAGGGATTAATGACCGCTTGGCAAAAATTCAGCTGATATCTACTTTATCTGCACCACTTCTTCCAACCTCCCTTCTACAATGAATAACTGAAAAGGACCGAGGAACCAAAAGCTGTTTCTAGGATACAATGTGCAGCACTTCCTACTCTTGGCTCACTCTAACTTCAACCTCTCAGCTCTGTCATTTTTTTCTGTCTATGAATTTAAAATAGCTCTTGCCACCAGATAGTGAAGTGGAGGCAATAGCATTTGTCCCAGCTGTGAGTGGGATCACCTTGCTACCACGGTAAAATCGAAGGGGCTGATCTTCACATGGATTTGGCATTAAGGTAATTTCCACACCTTACTTATCCTGCTGTTTGGGTAAAACCTTTCCTGCAGTGAGTGCAGAGGCTTTGTGTATGTGTGTGAGAGCACATATGTCTCTGTGCAAATCATGTCTTCTTTGCATTGGCATTCCAGCTGGCAGTTCCTGGAAAGTTGTCTGCAAAGCCACCCTGCAGCTCCAAAAGCTTCTGCAAAAGGGAAATCATGAATGGTGTGGCCTCCCTCCTGCCACTCGTACCTGTGCTGTCCTTTCTGTGCTCCAGCACGTGGGCAGAATAGGGAAGAGATCGTTGCTTTTTTTATAATCCCTCTTTGAAGGAGGAACAAATTCCTTATGGAGCTCCTTTTTATTTTTGGGCCAGTCCAGCTGATGGAAAAAAAAGGTCTTTTAAACTGTGTTGCCACAGGTTCATCTGGGTATAAACACTTTGGGTACATTGATCCATTGTAAACTCCTGGAACAGGAACAGGATGCAGGTATGGTGGACAATTATTGTAAAACAATTGCTGCTCTATATCCAGCCAGTTTACAGCTTTCTGGTGTCCCCGAGATATAGGTGTTGGTTTCATGTTCTTGGCAGCCCTCCACGCCATAAATCAAGGTCCCTCTTTTTGACCACGAGCTGACAGGAGGCTCACAGGTCAATGGTGAGGGGCTATGGAGAAAAGCTTCCCTCAAACTGGAAAACTGAAGGGAATTTTTTTGTCATTTAAGCTTGGGAGACAAACCTCCTCACCAGCATTTTGCACTTGCAGTACATGATTACTCTGAGATTTAGGAAGCAAACAAACAGTAATCATTAAGAGCAGTTTATTAAACAAAATAAATTTCTCCTTGTGCCGCTGACTAAGGAGCAGGCAATTTAGCTGTTCCTAATTATGAGGTTGTGCCTAGATTTTTCTAAACTGAAATGACAGTTTATATGCACTTTTTTTTTTAGGTATGCAATTGCTTTTTGGGGGGTTTAAACAGATGAACTCTTTGATATCTCCTCTGTTCACAAGTACCACCATGTGCAAGTGATTGAAAATGGTGGCGTAAGTGATTGAAAATTGTGCTGTAAATCTTGGTGCTGCTTCTAGCAAATTGCAGAGCCTTGAATACGTGACACATACCCACAGTATTTTTTACCTGCCCTGATCTTTAACAGGGCATGTTTTTTCTCAGCCAGTTCAGTCAGATTCACTTCAGGCTCATGTTTGGGATGGCGAAATGAAATAGTTCCCATAGTTATTCCTAGAAGTTAATTAGCTGTGACAGTGGGAAAGTGACCACCTCATGATTCTTGGATATTTATAACAAGGCTGTCACTTGCTAGGTTAGTCAGGTCATAGAGGAGACAAGAGTGTGAAGTCAGGTTTCTGGCAGCACACAGAGCTGAACCTGCATCATTGTGCTTCCTTGCCATCGCTTAGGTGTTGGCAGGAAGGATCTCTTGGTGCAGTTTGTAACACTACACCAGCTGTGATCCCTATCTTTGGCAAATTTAACTTCGCTGCACTGCAGAGCTCTGTAGGTGCATCTGCATTTCCTTCATCACATGCCTTGAGAGTTTGGCCTGGGATTAAAGAAATGGAGGTGTCTTTTCTGCTCCTGATTTCGTGAGCTCAAGGTCAGGCTTCCAGGGGCAGAGCAGAGCTGTGGCACAGGGAGGTGACAGAGGACAGGAAGAAATGTCATGGTGCCATCCTTCAGCTGCGATGGCTGCACCATGTGCTGGGTGCTCCATGGGGGACAGACACAGCAATTTTGGGGTTTTTTTGCCTCCATTTTTTGTATGTCATACCTCAGGACTTATTGTAGCTATGCTGTTCCCTAATGCGTCAGGAGATGTTTGTTTGACTCTCCAATTTTGCCATGTAATCAAGACTTAATGTGCTAAATGTGTTCTCTGTAAACTGGTATCAGCACAGCTGAGCATGACCCGAGCAGCTGGAAATATTTCTGAGAGCATTTTTTGTGGTTTTGAGAGTTAAAAGAGCAAAAGAGTTACACAAGGGAGAAAAAAAATCTCCCTCAAATTACATGTTTAGTGCAAATCAGAGGTATTTTATTGGTAATGATAGGCTAACCTGGAACAAATTATTTCAAAGATCTGTCTCATTTAGAGTATCATTTATAAATGTTGTCACTGCTCAGAAAAAGAGATATCTCACACTAAGAAAATTATGAGTTACAATCATGACAAGGAGAAAGCACAGAAGTTCATTTTTGTCTGTCTGTCATTATGGTCCTTCAGTTTTAGTAGGAAAAAACTTTCATACAACTTCAGCATGATTTGCAGAGTGTCATTTCTCTATTAAAATTTCCTGCCCATAAATAGTGTGCCAAATGTTGTAGTGGGTTTGTCATCTGCCCAATATTCTTCAGAGAAAGCAGCTGACTGTTGGCTTCCTTAATTATTTCTTCTTCTAATATTGTTTCCTCAGAGCTAGCTTGAAGGGGGAGCAAACCCCAACTATATATATGTATAATCAAGTAAACCCAGACATTTCTGTTAAAAAAAAAAAAAAGAAAAAAAGAAAAAAAAAAGGGTTTGGAACAAACAAGTTTAATGCAAATTTTTCTCTCTTAGAACTGGCAAGATTTCAATAAGCATTTTCTGAGAAGTATTTTATTTTATTTTATTTTATTTTACTGAAAGGTGGGACACTGCTTTTTTGCACTGCTACAAATCCCCACTGGAGAGCCAAGCTGGGAAACTGCCAAACCTCTCATACCTGCAGTGACAATGGGGAGCCATATCAACACACCCAAACCCATATTTAACTAAACTGTTCAATTGAATTCTAATCTCCAGCTAATCGCTAAGGTTAAAAAAAATAAAAATCTCCCTATTCATGCTTTATTTCTAAAAAATACCTTTATGAGGTAATACAAGTGCATGAATGGATGAGAGATTCAAGCACAATACACTGTCTACAAAGCTAAATGAGCTGGGGGGGGTCACATTCTATTAAATATCTCACCCATGAAACTCTCAGTTAAAAAGAAACTTTAAATGGAGTTTGGAAAGTCGCTGAAGGGCCTTTCTTGGGGGTTCTCAGGGTAGAAGGTGATAGAGAGGTGTGTTTTTGTTTTGCTTCACTCCAAGCTTCCACAAGCCACACAAATCAATGAGATTACAATAGAAGTACCAGCGGACAGCAATTCATGTGCAGTTGGGTATATTTTGTGTTCAAAACAGGGCTGCAACCTCCTGAACAGAGCATGTGTGTGCATTGTAGGGTGTAGGGACACCTTTCACCCTTCCTGCTGCAGGACTATGTGCAGAAAAAGCATCTCATCCCTGAGTCTGGGCATCTGGGCATCTCTTGTGTGACTGCCACTACCCAAATTAAATTCTTCTCACTATTGCTCGGTGGGAGAGATCACTAAAGGAAAGAGTTGCTCCTTCCTCAACTTCTTTGGGGGCATATTTGAGTTTAATTATGGGGGAAATGTGGGGTTAAAACGCCCAGTCCTCAAGTCAGGACTTTTAACACAATCCCTCATTGTCCTCTGCCAGCTGAGCAGATGCCCTCCCTTGGTTTCACCAAGGCAGCACTGATGTTCCCGGTAAAAGCCACATTTGGATTAAGTATCTACCTGTTAGAGAACCAAAATATAATTTCATATGAGGATGCTGGGGAGAAGTTATGAAGAACAAGACTTTTGGTTACAGCTGGATCTCAAGAACAGCTGCTCAGGTCTCTTGCTCTCCAGAAAAGTGTTTGCAAAGCAGAAAGGTCTTCCCTGGACCACCTCCTCACAGTTTCGGGTGCTCACCTTCCGGGTCTGAGTTTCCCTCTTTTTTTGCAGACCCTGAAGGCCAGTCTGATCTGTGCTAATGTTTGGTTGGGGCAACCCACAAAGCTCTCTGTGAGTGTGATGGCTCCTCTTTGCTGACTTCAAGAAATTCCTTGCAAGTAGCTCATTCTCCCCCTGGCTTTCCTCCCTGCACAGCAAGGCTGGGCGTATCCTTGATTTAACCTGGCAGTGAGAAGCACTGGCATGTACTTTTAACTGAAGGGACTCTCCCTGACCCAGGTTTTATGCTTGCGTGGAAACCCTGGCAGCAAAAATAATTTTCCAGTGTCTCCCCATTTGTCCTGTTACTTTACCGTGCCTCCATATCTCACCTTTTTCAGTGTGAATAGGCCAATGTGACCTTCTTGGCAAACACTTGTTGAAGATTAGAGCCAACAAAGTGTTGTGGGGGGCTATCGAATGTCTCCGAAGTAAGGCATGCATAAAACATGAGCACAGAGTAGTAAATAACTCGGCTCCTCTTCATTTATTTTAAAATAATGACGGTTGTTTAGCTGGCTTAAAAGGGTTACTCTTTCACCCCTAGATTGTTCCCAGCACCGTGGGAAAACAGCACGAGCACTGTTTGGTTTAAGGGATGTATTCATGCAAAACCTTTGCTGTACCTTCTGGAGGAAGCTGGAGTGTTTCAAGAAATAATGAAGGTGTGAATCATCACAATTCTGAATTGTCTGATAAGGAAATCTTTTAATCTCTTGTAGTAATGCAAGGGCTCCGATTGCTGCAATTCTCTTTTATAAATTGTGCAATAAAATATGGAATAAATCATTGCAAAAGAATCCAGGATTATCAGCAGTCTTTTCCTTTGATATCAATATTTCTAACCGGTATTCTTTAAAGGCTTTTACTTGTTAGTTTAGTTTTAGGAGACAAATAAACTAATTAGTGCTCTTTCTTTTTTTCCCCATTTTATGATCTGTTCTTGGCACACTTAAAAAACATTTGAGCTTGAACAGTTAATTTTCAGTTGTGCCCGTTAGCAGGAATTATTTCCATTTTTCAAAAACAACATAAGAAAACAACCAGGATGAGATACTAGTTTCATTAAAAGTCTATGCAAAGGATGAGGTGTTTTGTTGCTTGCATCTTTTTATTTTTTTAAATTTTAATATATTTTAAGTATTCAAAATGCACTAAAAAATATTCAGTTTTATATGTGTGTGTTTAGTCAAAAAAACCCTCAAGAGTTCCATTTTGAAAAATATTCTCATTGTTTCTGGAATTTGCTCTGTGTGTTTTTACAGAACAACATCTATGGTCTTTTACCAAGGTTTTATGGTTTTATTTATACAGAACCCACACAATGCCATAGGATGTCAAGAAAGTCAACTGCTTGGTAAGATTTAGCCTTTTGGGGAGTCTTTTCAAGATCAAGAAAGATATAATCAAACAAATAACTCAAACTGGAAAGCTCAGAACCCAGCTTTGATATGTGACTCTTCTCATAATATACAATAAGACTCTGATTAAGATTTATCATTTCATTGATCACTTCCTGGCAGCAGATGCCCATTGGCTAAAGAGGAAATCAAACATTTATCCACTGCTATTCTGACTGTGGATTGTAAAAATGTATTTATAATATAAGACAAAGTCCTGACATTAAAGATTGGAATAGTGGAGCAAGAGAGGAAGAACGAGCTACAGCCATAAAAATACAGCTTAAAATGTTGGGGTTGGGTTTTGTTGTGATTTATTCACCAGCTCCTTGCTCAAGTTGCTGCATGTCCCCTCAGCCTGCCCTGGGTGAGAGCTGCAGAGCAAGGGGCAGCTCTGCTGGGTGCCCATGAGCATATTCCATGCACACTGGTTTCTAAAGCCTGAAAGAAGGTGGAAAAGCACATGTGGAAACAGCATGTCCACTCACGTTTTGGAAGTTTGTTGGTTTTTTTTATTGCTGGAATACCTCTTACAAATATTTGATGAGCGTGTGAAAAAAATGTGTAAAAATCTCATTGATGGTAAGATTGCTTATGGTGCTTTAATTATTTGGTCCATTTGCTTCACGCAGGAAATTATTAGGTAAAATACCTTTGTGTGCAGACTAGAGATGTGTGACACTCTGGATAATTTTCTGGTTGTGCAGCAGATGAAGGCCAGGCTGCCTGGCCTCTGTCACCTTCCTCCCTTTAGACAGCTGTTTACAGCCAGCAATTGGCTTGGGAAACAACACACAGCCCAGCCTCTGCTTGTGTGTCAGTCATGAGTGAGTTCTTCCCACAAATAATTCCCAACTGGCTTAGAAAACTACTTTGGATGCTGAGTGACTGTGAGCTGTGGGGGGTGAGCGAATAGCTGAGGATGAGGTCGGTAATGCCATGGGGAGGCCACCTCTGCCCAAGGTCCTGGGCAAGGTGATGTCTCCTGGGACTCAGAGGGGCGGTCGATTGACAGTAAAATGTCCCTGAGAGGGCCTGAGAGGTCCTGAAGTTGAGCTGAGACCCCATTGCAGCTGAATAAGGGGATCTCAGTAGGTGGTGGAGGCACATTTGTGGAACAGGAAAGAAGACTGAGGGGAATACAAGGCGCAGCTGAATCACAGCATTTACCATGTTTATGTGCAGTCCATGGGCTGAACAGGAGGACTTAACAGGCCTGCACTCTTCTCATGGGTCCTGAAGCGTTGAGATGGTGAAGGATCTGTGAGGAGAAGGGAATTCCCTCTGGAACTCCCAGCTGGCCCTGCCTGGAGCTCTGTGATGTTGGGGTGAGGTCACCCTGCTGCTCTCCTCTCTGAGCGCATCCGTGGGCTCATGGTCCCTCTCACGTGGCTGCGAAGATGATATGGATGTTTGTGCAGATGTGATCATACTCTGTCTATAATGGGCTTTAAATACTATCTGATTCAGATATAATCTCATGGAGCATTTTGGACTGTGTGCGGATTGCTTGATTTCCCCTTGGGTTTCTTTAAACCTGAGGCGATGGCACAGCAATCTAGAGATAACCTAGTGTAGAAAAATAATAGAGATGCTTCTGTTGTTCCCTTGTCATTTTTACTTCCTTTCTTTTTCTTCGAAACCACCAGTTATTTCCCCGTAGGGCTATGAAATAACAGGAAACAAGAACAACCCAGCTAGGCAACATCTCTTCTGCAGAACTACGGGAGATCACATCCTGTGAAAAGGTTAATGAGGAACTGAGACTTTTTTTTGGTCAGGATAAAGAGAATTATTCACTTCCTGGTGCACTAGAAGCATTCGTGAAACCTTTTAGGAAATGGCATAATGTATTTTTAGTGTAAAATGAGGCTAGAAAACAGTTGCAAAACTCTGTACCATCAGTCCTGGATTTGATACATCCAACATTCAGCAGCTGTGGGTTTTCTTGCTTCCTTGATTCATTGAAAAAGTGAAAGAGAAGTCCTCCATGTGGAAGACTTTAGAAAATATCCTTCTTTTCTCATTTCCTCATCAGACTCTCCCTAGAAAATGCTGGTGCTGGACACTGACTCTGCTGGACACCAGGCAGAGTGCACAGCTGACCCTCACTTTCCACCTCTGAGAGGATTTTGTGGCTCAGTGCCATTGCCATTTCCCTGCCTTCCTCTCCTGGCCCACAGAAGCTGCTTCCAAGGCTGCTACTATGCACACTCAGAGATATATTTTTTCAATCTCTGCATTTTAATTACATGTCCTCCTTTTCAAAAGGCTGGATGTTTTGAGATAATGAAATCTTTTCACAGGTCATGCTGCGTTCTCTTCCTCTGGATTCCTCTATTAACAGAAAGCTACCGGTTTCCAGAAGGAAATTGTCTTGATTTCTTTATAGCCTCAATCTGTTCTCACCAAAGCCACTGGCAAACCTTCTGTTTATTTTTCAAGGATACAAAAACTAAGCCAAATGCCATCAGGCAGAGATCAGCACATACACTGAACCACGAGCAAGGCCTGGGGAGCCTATTTAAGTAATTCATTACAGCTTCTTTGAAATTCCTCACTAAATAGGTTTGGAGTTGTTTTTTGCCAGAAATGCTAGCTTGCTGAAGTGGAAACATTTTGTGGCAATGTACCAATTTCTGTTATCCGGAAGGCTATTTTTGAGTCCCAGGTGAAATTTTATGGGGAGAAAAGGAGGCAAAAAAGGATTTTTTTATCTGTAACACTGTGCTGAAAAAATGTAGCTATCATGGCTTCTGGGCTAGAATTGCTTTTAATTGTCTGAACACATCTGGGCAGATGGACTCAGCCCTTGGTTTCAGGTGTCAAAATTGAAAGCCATTTGAAAGAGCACTGGAAGGGGGTTGGGCTGGATGATCCACGAAGCTCTGAAGGTGTCAGTGAAGGAAAAATGATAATAGAGTCATGAGGAGTGCTGAGGCTGGAACAAGACCAAGTACCCATCAGCATTCCACTGGTTTTGGTCCATCACTGACAGTAAACCAAAGTCAGGGATCCACATAAATAAAGGCATTCAAATACCTAAAGCTCACCAAAATCTCTCTGAGTAAAGTGTCTGAATATTTTTATAATCCGGGTTATAATGAAGTCAGTGAATAACGTTTGTGTTGAATCGGTGTTGATTTGGTTGATTCAGGCTTGATGGGGATACAGGAAAGTTATAGTTACTCTAAAAATGTTTAAAAGATCACATGGTTACCTTGCATTTGAAACATCATTATCAGCTTACCTCACTATTGTCTTGATGTCACAGGCAGACACAAGAAAAAAATGAGGTAAGCAATGATGAATGCTTGTACTCCAACAAAAAACAGATCAAGATTTGCCTTGTATGTTGATTACAATTTTATTTATAGGAAGGACTTGTTCTAAATATTAATATTAAATTATCTACTTTGCCCAACAGTATAAGTATGAAGTTCCAGGTTTTTTGCTTAAATGCTGAGTCCCCATCTGTTGTATCCATGGTGATAGCAAGACTTTAGTTCTGATTCCTTTTCAAATCAGTGTTGTGATTCTTAGTGATTTTGAAACTGCTTTCCAGCAGCTCTAAAAATTAATGGTTAATCAAACAATTGCATCTTTGGCTCAGTTATCTATGTGCATGCACCCATTATTAAGTGGCAATCTACCTCCAGCAGCAAACCTTTTCATTGTGGTTTGGGTTCTTGTGTTGTGTCTGTAGGAATAGGATAATCTATTTGAAGAAAATCTGATGAAATTGCACCAAAGCTTTCTACATCCTTTATTGGGAAATATAAAGGTCAAGCTCTGTCTTTGTGGGGATTACTGGCTCCATACAGCGTCAGTGGTAGGAGTGAGCAACAGGAATGAGGGAGTGGGGTGATAAATCAGAGGAACACTTGCTGCAGTAGACAGCTCTCTTACAGCAATTTGCTCTTGGAAAGATAGTTAGGATTTGTCTGTCATTCTACCTTTTCTGGAAATTTTTGGGTAAAAAACCACAAATGTAATGTAAAAATACGTGACTATAGGGAGAAGAGAGGTTATAAAGGAAGGGTGTCCCCATGTACAAGTTGCAGAAGGAAGGAGTGAGGAATGTGGGAGGTAGAGCAGGGTGTGCAGAAGAAATACCTTGGAAAGCAAGTGAGAAATATTCTCAATTTTGACATCTGTGGAATGGGAAAGCTTTGGTTGTCCACCCCACATGAGGGATCCATGGTGCATTATGCCAATGGGAAGAGCAAGAACCCAGAGTGTTGGACAAGCCAGTGGGAAATCAGTGTGTGACTGCTACAGCTCTTCCTCTTCTGTCTAGAGACTTCCCCAAGCTTGGACTGAATCAAATTAGTACATGTCTGATAGGAAACTTGAAAATCTTCCTGGCATTCATCAGGAACTGCAGGTTTCCAGAAACCTTGTATTGCAAATCTCAGGCTGAACAAAATGAGGAAGTATTTCAGAGATTTGCTGTGCTGTAATTTTCCCTTGAACAAAAGTGAAGCTTAAAAAAGGTTTAACAGACATTCACACTTTTCAAATACTTATCTGAGGTTCTGGCCTCCCACTTGGCTGTATACACTGAAGATGAGGAGGGAGAAGCCTGCACTGTGATTAATCCCCCTGGCAAGGTCACCTGGATGAAATGTTCTTGACTGGAATAAGGCAGTGAAGGGTCTGCACTGATGCTACATATGTGGTTTGTCATTAACATACATTAACAGTGATTGGCAGGTAACCTGAAATCTTGTTCCTGTGACTGTGCAGGGCTTTTAAAGTTTCAAATAAACAGCTGAAGCTTTTCTCTGTTTCCTCTTCAAGTGAATGTGCAAAGCATTTGGCTCTGGCCGTTCCTCACACTTGCCATGAGAGAGCTCTTCCCTGAGCCAGTGATGACAGAATGTGGTCCATTTTTTAAATGGGGATTTGCAAACTCAAACACATTCACAAATCAGGTTCAGTCAGGGGATTCCTCACATTCCTACCCTGAATGGTCTCCAGACTCCATGAAAAATACAACTGGTCTGCACTCCATATGACCATGTTTTTTTTAAATTTTGCTCAAGGGGATGTCAAATGATAATCACTGTCAGCCAGTTTCACAAATGACTAGAAATTATTCTCAAAGTCAGTGCTATCAAGCTAGAAGGCTTCTAATACATCTTATGCTATTTCTGATGTAAAATAAGATGCAAAAAACACCTCTTTCTTTTTACAAACAATTTGACTGATGGAAGAGATGCTTTTAAAATTTGACACTTTAGTTGGTGGAGTGGCAAGCTGTTCTGCAGGACACGATCAGAGTTCAGAATAAACTTGGTCAGACAGAGAGACGAATAGAGAACTTGTTAGAGAGATGAATAGGGGAGTAAACAAAAGGATGTTCAATGTACCAACTGTGACATTTAAGAAGGGGAATACAAATGCCAGGTGGGTAGTGTCTGCTAAGCAGCAGTATGGAAGAGGAAGACTTCGAGATGAGAATGGAACAACACTGTTTCAGTCAGCAGCATGGTATTGCAAAAGATGGAGATGTCACTGTAGGCTGAAGCTGAGCTTGAAATAGTTTGGTAGTCTTAAAAGTTCTTTACCAGTACTTCTGTGATAAATGTGTCATTTAGGTCTGAGGGCCATTTATCCTCTGCGTAGCTGCTCCATTTATTTTAGCAAAGCTAACTCATTCATTACAGCTAGCTCTTAATAAAGTGGAGTGTTCAACTGGGATCGTTGGCTTATGGCAGTCGGCTTAAAGACATCTCCGAATTTGTTTTGAATTAATTGATACAGGCCCAGTGGAGCAGCTCCTAAAGCCCATGTGCAGCGTGGGGTGCCTTGTCTCCTTGACCTTGCTTTGTGAGAGCAAATTGTTCAATGGAGAGAGACAGGGTGCTGCAGAGCACATCCCAAGGAGTCTTCCTGGGACTCCCAGAGTCTGGAGGAGCCCAAGAAAATCCACTCAGGCTACAGTAACTTTTTGTTACTGAGGGGTAAAAAAGCTGCGTTTATCCAAATTACTTGACTTGCATGAATTAATGGTGGTAACGTGATTTCTATGTTGAATTAATCTGAATTCTGCATTTTATTAACAACAGTGTGGACCAAGCTAAAAACAATCTTGCACACACAGTCTGATTTTCTTTTTTTGTAAAGCACAAGGAATACAGAAATACAGATATCTTGCTTAGTTTCCCTGTGCTTTCCTAACTCTTTAGCTGATACCACTTAAACAGAAAAAGCTTCTTACCTGTGTATCATGCATTACACAAATTTGACAATAGTCTAGCTATCCATTTTAGCTTCTCATAATTTCATTTAAAGCTTTACAGTAAAAGGAAATTTAGGGTGGTTTTCAGTGGAAGCAGAACAGGTTGTATGATTGAAGAGTGGAATGAATTTTAACTGAGCAGTCCAGGGTCCCTCTCAGTGGTACTCTCTTCATTTAGGAGTTTCACAAACTTCTTTTAGGTATAACTTATTACTATTTAGTCCTGATTCATCAAAGGAGGGCTGGGCTAGATGACAGCTTTGAAGTGGTCGTATGGCCTTTAGTTTTCTATGACTTCTTCCTTTCTGTTGCTTACAGTAATGCTGTATGACCTCAAACATCTTGTAGATAAGTACACATTGAAAAATGTTTATTTTGCCTCTCTGAGTGCATCATCAAAATGAAGCAAAGCATGGAGAAGTAGGATAGTTGAATGGAGCTGTCAAAATCTAGAAGATTATCTGTCTGCAGACACCCTCTATGCAGCAGCCTCTGCTCACTGCTTTACTTGAAGAGATAAGCTGGTCTTATCTGGAAATATCTCTGTACTTGAAACTTCTAGGCAGAGCAGATGTACACACCTCCTCATACTGTGGAGTAACCTGTGAGGTTGGACTATCTGGTCTCATAAACCAGAATCTGTCATCAACAATCTGCTTTTTGAAGTTGCTTCATGGGTTAACTGCAGGGTGTCATCTCCCTCTGAAGATAAGATCAGAGACTGGACCTTCTCTGCAGCTGTAGCTAAATGTGCCTGACTGTTTTCCTTGTTTTCCTTGCTCTCTCTCTCTCATGCAAACACATACACAGCTAAACAGAACACGGGAAAACAAGTGGAAACAATTGTCATAAACCAATCTAATATAAAATCGGTATCAACAGCCTCAGCCTCTGCAAAGCTTTAAAAGCATTTCTGACTGACTTGGCTGACAAATCCCCATCACTCTAAATCTTGTTCCTGGTGTTTGTACCTTAGTAAGCAGGAAGATGCCTCCCTGAGAGACTATTGCTATTGTTTTTCCAACCAGTAGTGCACAAATTACACCGACCTACAGCGCTGCTCTTCTAAGCTGCTGCCTGAAGTCAGAAACAAAATGTAATGCACAGTCCCTGAGGAAGGTCAGAGGCAGACGTGGCAACTCTTGAGATGTGCTGGGGCCACGGGCACAGATGTTGTGCTGTCACCAAGGTTGTGCTGGGGAGGCTGTGGGGTGAAACCCACGCCCAGCTCTGGGGGCAAGGGAGCCCAGCTGATGCCAACACCCCTGGTCTGTCCTGGAGCCCCATCTCACAATGGAAGAGCAAACCCTCCAGCTCATTTCCTGCCTCCAAGCCATTCACAGGGTTTCCCGGACTTGCCAAGTTATAAGAGGTGTGTCTTGTGGCTTTTCTGCCTTGCAAGAGAAGCGTGAGATTTCTCTGACCTTTAGAGGAAATTATGGCTTCTCTCCACAGTGTGTAGCTGGTTGGAATAGTCAGACTCTGTCTTTTGGATTGATCTTCCCAAGATCAATCAAATCTGCAAGATTCCTAGCCAATTAATTCTTGAGCATGTTATTATTACACTCATCTGAGCTAAACAGCTATGGAAAATTCTCTTGATATTTTGGATAAATTGAAAATACTTTTTTCCATATACTCTGGAATAAGCGTGCATTATCCTCAGAACCAAGATTTCTCATATTTTCCCTAAATGCAAGTTTAATATTTATTGAAATGTTCTGTTGATTAAAAGCTCTGAATAGTGTATCCAGAAGAATAATCGATATTTTAAATGCACTCAGATGTATTAGCTGCTTACTGGTTACATAGAGAAGTAATGAACTTGCTATATGAGAAGGTAAAATTCATGAATAATTCATAAGCACATTAATTTATTCAGTTTTGCCTTTTGAATTGATTTGGCAATTATTCCTGTACTGCACATCATTTACAAATGCTTAGATATAAATATTTACAGTTGCAAATTTGCGGTCAAATCATTTCTGTTCTCTGATTGAATGGCTTCTGTAGCACACCAAGCAGTGCAAATTGTGAATTTTACTGTTAAATATACAGCTTGGTGGAATGTGTGTGCTGGAACAAGCAAGTAAAGTGGATACATACTGACTGCAAATATGGCCAAACTAATGTATTTTAAATATGAATAAATATTTGCAGGCAGGTTTTCTTAATTTCTTATTGCAATAGGAATAAGGGAAAGACCCCATGTGTTATGTTGCCCCAGACAACAAAGACTAATGTCCTTTGGCATTGATATTTTTATTGTTTATTCAGCTCTTCTCTCTTTTCCTTTGTTTGCAAATTCTTTTTCCCTGCTGATTCTGTTTTACATCTTTCAAGGATGATTGCAACATTGAGAAAAATGAGAATTCACCCTAAACTGGGATGACTTAACCTCAAGTGAAGCTATGTAAAGAGAGGATCCAGAAGAAGAACTTTATGGATCTGTGAAGAAACTGATGGTCTGACTGATAAGGCTAATTCACAGTGTCTTACTTCAGCCAAAGGAGACTTGCCTCCTAAACTTGCCTTGTGCTTACTGGAGAAGGAGAGATTTCTCTAGAGGATGATTCAGAACAGGAGCCTAGTTTTAAGTGCTCTGAATCACTCTGCTAGTCTGCTTGTTTTGAACGGTGCAGTTTATCTTCCCTCCATTTCCTACTTGTTGCCCTGATTGATGAGTAAGGATTTATGCAGAATGAATGAATTTCACCTTTTATGAATAAGGAATGGCATTGTAAGCATTTAGAGAACTTGATTTGAGACTAAAGAATAAGTGAAAACATTAAGGAGTATTATTTTGTATTTTATATATATCTTTCTCTGAACAGTTAGAAGAACCTTAAAAATTTCCAGCTTTAAACATTTAAACCATTTAATACGCTACAATAATTCAAAGTCACTTACTGTGATTATTTGTTTTCTTGAAGCACTCCAGAAAATTGTGTTTCCAAAGTTCTTTCACTTTGAAATGCCTGCACAGAAGCACTTGAGGCCAAAAGTAAAGCTAATCCATTTGCAGATAGCACATTCAGAAAAGAACAAAACCTGTGAAATTACAAACAGTTTGTTCTGAAGAAATAAAGACAAACCCATAAGCATTCAAAGCAATCCTAACACAAAAGTAGGTATTTCATTGAAAAGACATTTGAGAAAAGAGAGTGGATGCTCAGGTTGTCTTAAGACCAGACCAGGGCTAGGCTGGTAGGGATGCAAGGGATGCTCGAAGGAAATTTGTCATTGTGTGCAGCTCATGAAAGGGCGTGAAACCACGCTCAAACTGTTTGTGGCTATTCCCATCCTGAGATGAAGTGCTGGTGCTCAGAGCATTCACAATCACAGCAGAACAAACTGCTGGAGCTGCTGCTCTCAGGGAAGCAGCATCACGGAGCCCCTCACATCTGAGCGAGTTCTGGGTCAACGTGCTGAGCTGCAGCTGATGCCCAGCAAGGAAACTCCTGACCAGGAGCCTCCTCAGGGCCTGCTGTAAGTGTTGTCCTCCTTGGTGCACCCCCTCTGTCTTTTTCTGTGCAGCACTCGGATGCATGGGGCTGTGGATGGCATCCTTCTGACACACCAGCGTCTCGGGACAACAACTGCTGATGCCTCTGAGTTGAAACTGGGTGACTTAAGTGCTTCTCCAGCTGTTGAATAGGGCACCTCTGTAAGGTGGCCTCCAGTAGGACACTCAGGACATCCAGCTGCCAGGGGCTGCTCTGCGGGGACCTCCTGTCCCAGGCACCCACTGGGGGTCCCACTTGTGACACAGATTCCCTGCTGACATCTGCTGCTCTTTTCCTGTGCCTTTGGCACCCCCTGGGACAAAGCTCCCCTCTGGGAGCTCAGTCAGGCTTCCAAACTTCCCCATGAATGACCTATCATTGAAGCTGTTTTAAATATGATTTCCATTATGGGCAAGGTCCATGTGGGGTTTGCTCCAGTTCAGAAGTGCTGGAACACGGAAGCAATGAGTGAGCTCCTTGGAGCTCTGTCAGGTGCCTGTAACATGTGTGGGCTCCACTTGAGTCACAAACATGAATTGAGAAGAGGGGAGGCCACAGGGCCATTGCATAGAGGTGAGAAACTCTGCTGGTGAGTTCAGTGACGGTGTAAAGGATGCTTGAACTTGGCTTCCTGCTCATGATGTGGTACATTGTGGAGCAGTGTGCCTGTGGTTAGCTCTTCCTGTCATGGGTGAACAGACAGAAATGATATTTGCTTTTTTGTGCAGTGCTAAAACACTCTTGTAGTATTTTCACATTTTTATCTGAAAAGCAGGAACAAAATTCTGCTGTCAGTAAAATGAATTGTCAGAAGAGCTGCATGTATGAGTTTAATTTCATTTAATATTTAATGACTAGCTAGCTTTTCTTGGGATAATGATTTCACAAGAAGGGGAAGATCAGAGCAGACCTCCTGCTAGTGTAGCAAAGCTACAGCAGGAACTGCAGAATTGCAGGGTCAATACAGCAGAATGAGATCCTGCCATCTGTAGTCATTGTAGGTAGCACTCCACTCCTCTAGTCATCACTTCGGTCAGTAGGGCTCTGTAGAGGAAAGGACACATTCAGCATTTAAGGAGGAACAGAATCTGACCCTAACTGCAAAATGCTCCTTCCCTTGGAAGGAATAAACTGGGCATAGATTAAGACAGTCCTTGGTATCTTCTGCCTTTTATGAGAGGGGTGAGGTGTCTCATCACAAATCTCACATGTCATAAGTCTGTGCTGTCCAGCCCTTTCCACATAAATTCCTCCCTCAGAGATGTCATGACGATATTATTTTATATAAAGAGGACTTCTATATAGTAATTTCCACAATATGTTTGGAACAGCAAACATTTTTGTATGGAAAACAATGCTAGACACACTCAACCATCAAACAGTATCAGTATGTGTATTGTTTTGACGTCAACGTCAAAAGTAATGTTTCTACACTCAACAGGTTAACAGATGTAGGTGGTTGTGGTCCACACAGAGGAATAGGTGCTGATTTGTTCCCTCACAGTTGTATTGGCTCTGCAGTGCTAAAAGTCTTATTAGTTCTTGTCCTTGGCATTGTCAGATGCATTACCCTGAATTTTGAGCGTTAGGAGAACAATTAGGTACAGGGAGGGAACAAGAAGACCCACAGCATATGTTCAGTCTGCAGGCGAACAGTACTGCCTGTGCTAACCCTGATCCATGTGCATAAAGATGGTCTGGGAAGTTAATTATGACAGGCAAAAAAAAAAAGAAGAGAAAGGGCTGTAGGAATTTGCTCCAAATGACAGCAAATGCAGTTGACAGGATGGCTGAAACTCAGTCCCTGAAGAATCCCTCCAGGATATGTAGCTTCCCTGATACAAAGTGAGTGGGCTTATTAGCTGGATTAAATAATTTATATAATTTGCTACCCATAGTAAGACTAACATGTGTAATTCTCCCTCTTTCTAATTTTTTTCTGTCATTGGATAGGGGCTAGCTCCATAGATCAATTTGTTTATTTGTGGTGGGACTTTTTCTATGATGGATGAACCAACTGATAGTGCCATCACTGCCTTATGAACCCAAGGATAAATTCACAGGCTGTTAGCAAAAGCACTGCCTGATACCTGTCATCTCCACTGAGCAGGCACTGCTCCCTCCTCCCCAAACTCTCAGGATGGCTGGAGGCTCCTTTTACTTTAATGCTTTATTTTTCACTGAACTGCACCCTGTGGTTAATCTTCCTTCTTACTTTGCAGCTTCTCCTCACCAGCCTGCACCGTTGTGTGGGTTTATCCCACTTTCAGATCTCACAGCTTGCCACGCGCAAGGCGCAGGGAGGAGCAGCAGCACAGATTTTGGAGGATATGGCTAATTTCTCTCCTGGCTGGCATTAAGGAGCATGCAACTGAAGACTTGTACCTGTTCATTTGAAATTAATCCCCAAAGGTTTGTGAGGACAGAGGAAAGATGGTTTTCAGGCATGGCCCACCAGATGCCAACAGGGGGAGTTTCAGCTCTGCCTCAGATTTAGACCTCTGACAGTCTCCTCACCTTTGCTGATATTGATCATGAGGGATAAAAGTTATTTATTTTCCCACATTTCAATAACATTTCTTAACGCCTCTTTCCTTTAAAGAAACACTTCTGCAACTCTTCTATAGATTGAAAATGAAGGCATAGTTCATATCTCTTGCTGAAATCCTTTTAAAAAGAGACCAGTGATGGAATAGCTCTACACCTTGCTTTGCTAGAATGAAAGAAAGCTAATTTTCCTCTGAGACAAATGAAGACCAGATTTTAGAAAGCCATCTCCATTTTCCTTCCTCCCTGAAAACCCTGATGACTGAGGCACAGTTGACTTCTCTTGCTCGTTTTGCATAAACTCAGATTTGAATGACAATACTTTAGAAAACCAAAAATCTGCCTCTGGCCTATCAGTTTAAATCAATTAATTCATAGTCAGATATAAAACAAGGATAAAAAAATATACCTCTTTGATATGTTAGTTTGTTTAAGGGGGAAGTAAATGGGGAAGGAACGCAATTGTGAGGAGGCAAAACAATATCTTATGGAAATGAAGCTCAGTCTTTAGAAGGGGGATGTAAACCATGCTTGTGTAGAAATGAATGGAGGAAGGCTTTTAGGAGAGACATTTTATCTCCCTACGAACAGGACAGATTATGTCTGAGAAATGCTGCAGTCTGTTCTGCCAGGTCCAAGAGAATTGCAGTTTCTTTTCACAGAATTTCTCCTTTCTTATGGGAAAAATTGTTTTGGAAATTGTCTTCAAAGAAGAAGGACTGTGGGGTTTTTGTAACAAGAGCATGATATTTCCAGCTGCTACTGAAGAGGGTACCTTCCATATAATGAGCCTCTAGGGTTCACTCAAGTTGCATTTCAATCATTTCTTGCAGCCATCCAGACCAGACTTCAGCTGCTGAGTTTGCTTCATTTCTGAGTGTGAAAACACAAACAAATTAAATCCAAAGCTCTTCAGGAGAAAGCTGAAATGTCCTGAGTCATCCAATGAGAGCTAACACTAGCTCCTCTTTTCAGAGACTTATTACCTCTGGCTCTGAGCTCCAAAACTACAACTACTTTCAACTATGATGTCTCAGCTGACAGGGTCCAGAGCTGTGATCTTGTCAAGAGAGGACAGGATGGAAGAAATTGCCCTTAGTCACACTTGGGCAAATCCTGAAAGATGGACTCCTTCCTAGTTTGTGGAAAGGGCATTTTTAAGGGATTAAAAATTCTCACCTTCCACTTGGCATCTGAAATTTGAATGCACAAGCTTTGTCTTTCTTTTCATACCCACCCACAGGAGGGCCATGCTCTGTGCAATATACAAAAACATATAAGTAAGGATGTCTGTGCGTATATGTACATATATATATATACACACACTGTAATTGCCTACTTCAGAAATCCAAATTAAAATTCATATCTATAGCAGTGATACTCATCTTCTCACTCAGTCCAGTTTTGCAGTCAGTTAAAAACCTTTTTAATTAGTAGCTATCAGCAATCCTGTGAGTGGGTTGCTGAGTAGAGAAGGTTAATGCCGTATCTGAGGGGGAAGGGAGACAACTTACCGCTGTAGGAATTAGGACATTTTTCTTGATTTGATGAAATTGTGTTGGAGAGAAATCCACCGTGTCTTGATATTGACATAATTGCATTGCATATGCTGAAACATCCCTCTGTAATGGGCTGATCCTGCGCATTTACCAAAGGGCAAGGGTGGCCTGGTGCGGTTTGCCAAGATGCTCTGTCTATTCCCATGCCAGCAGACCAGCCAGGAGGGGTGAATGCTTCCAGGGGTATTAGGAGGGGTGCCAAGATCAGTCAGGACTGGCAGGTTTTACTGGGACAGTTGCAATATTGCGATAATACATCTGTGTGGGCATGGCTCTTGAGTCAGAAATGAAGAGTAAAAGTAATTCCCAAGGATACCGAAGTAGGTCATCTCCATCCCTGACTGTGACCCAAATATCTCCCCTGAGAACTAAGCCTCATTTCACACCCCAGCCAAGCAGCGTGAAGACAGGGCTGGAAACCATTCCAGCGCTCCTGTGTGTGAACTTCTGGTTAGAGCTCAGACTGGTTGTTGAGGCCACTGGCAGAGAGTGAAGGAGAGGAAAGGCATGTGGATGCACGGAGGGTGTTCAGAGCAAGAACTGAGAGGGGCTGTGTCACAGGATTAAGGCAGCTATGCGAGCTTGCACAGGCATTTCCACTGGCGCTGTCCTCACACCTTCTCTGAGGGGAGGTTTTTGTCCGGAACACAAGGACTGTCTGTGCCTCGCGGGGTGCGCTGCCGTGCACCACACAGACACGGCCCCTGGCCATGGCTGCTCATGTGGACACACCAGTTTGCACCATGCCACGGTGAACCCTGCCTGCTGGAGCAGGGAATGCTGCCCACGGGCATGGAAAGAGCTGTGGAGCAGCCAACACCCCGGCTGGGATGGCTCGGGGAGCAGGCCCCGCTGTGCCCAGCCGGAGGCCATGATGGGCACCAGGCCTGCGTCTCATCCCGGCCCAGCTGGGCCCAAGACAGCACTTTTGGTTGCACCAGTGCGGATCCCAAGGCTACATTCTGTAATTCTGGGATCTGCTCTGTGTTTGGGGAGCGTACAAAATGTTGCTTGGGAAAATGTTGTTTGAGAAGTGTGTGAAATGGCTGCAGCAGGACACGGGGTACGTCTTTCTGTGCCTTTGACCAAGAAGACAAAATTGCTGCTGTCACAACACCGTGTAAAGCTCTGAGGATCACAATTGTGTTTTAAACAAGATAACCCAGGTAGGCTGCTGCGTGCACCACATGGCTTTGCAAATCACAAAATCAGAAGCCTTGGGAAAGAGTGAGTAGGAAAACATCAGTTAACTTGTAGTATGAAAGTGGACATCTGATGAAAGTATGTCAGAAATTTTTAATGCTAAATGAAATATCAATAGACAATGCCTTGTGTCTCTACCTATAACTCCCAGGCAGGTTTACACAGACAGTAAATAAAAAGTGTGCTTTCATGGAGTAAGGCCAAGACGCTGTCACGGATTATATATCTTTTAGTCAAAAGTGATGTAGGATCATGCTGCCTCTGAAGAGAAAAGGGATGACTACAGAGGGGAAATATCTGCAGAAGAATTGTTGGTTCTCAGAGCGGTGTGTTTAAAGCATGAAATCCCATAAAACACTGTCAGGAATTAGGGAGGAATGAGAGGCAATGTTTTAGAACAAAATAAACCAACAAAATAGGAAGCAAGTAAGTTGTGTCTACCATGTGCCAGAGAACAATAGAACTGAGTCAAAACCTGCTGGACTTGGTTGGGAATGCTGTGGTTTAGCAAGCCCAACTGAGCTGAACTGGAATGCTGTTTTTGTCTTTCAACAAGCCTGTAAAGGCTGGCAGAGATCTGGTCAGCTGTTCAAGCCCTGCTGAACAGCCCTCAGAGTTCAGTTTTTGTATCTGGTTAGGGGCCCAGCAGAAAAATTAAGGGTCAAACAGGTTGCATTTGAGAGGTATGTGGAATGGGTTTATTCTGCATGGAAGAAAAATGCTTGCTGCCTTGGAAAGAGCTTTCCTCATGCACCCTTCTGAAGCAGGGGATTGCTGTGTAAATAGGAATGTCAACAGCAGTTTGGAGAATCATTTCATTCTTGTGACGTTACACAGACTAGTTTAGCTCTTTGTCTAAGGGCTCATGTCCAAATTGATTTAGGTCCAAGTCAGAGCTATCATGGTTTGGTCCTGCACCTTGCTCCCTCTCTTCTTGCCAGCACTGATATTTGCATGATCATGTCATGAGCCAGTTCAGAGAACCAAACTTCTTAAAGACCTCAGCTTTCTTCTGCAGAGTTACTTTTTACCTGATTTGACTCCCTGAACCAGCTCATGGCAGGGTCATAGCAAGGCCTGGTACTGGCACACATCTTGCTGGAATTTGTGGCTGGGCTGAGAAGGCAGGACTTGGATCAGTTGAGCATTTGAGGAAGCTCAATTTACAGCAGTTAACCCTTCCTCCTGCTCTCCTGCATCCACTTACAGACCTTCAGTCCCCTTGGATGTTATATCCAAGTTTATCTGACTGTGGACTCTTTAACTGGAGTTCTGCATGCATCAGCATAATGTGTCCATTTGGGTTTGTGAAATGCCGTGGTTTCCCCTCTTGGAAGGCTTAAATCCCACCACCCTGATGGCTCCCTCTCAGGTCAAGGGACAGGGACATACAGAGAGGTACAAAGACTCCCTGCTGTGTAGCTGAGGTGATGCTGACTTATTTTGGGTGCATCTTGGGAAGGCAAATGGATTGGTGTCAGTGTCTTGGCCTCATCCAAGGCTGGTGAATCTTTACATCATGACTCATCCTCTGGGCACAGGCAGGCTGTGCAGTCACACCCATTAAATGTTAGGAAGATATCTCTGTATGAAAAGAAATAACGCTCAGGATGGCAGTGATTTGGTCCCATCTTCTCTTTTTAAGAGGCCCAGAAATATCAACAGAAATGTGCACTTTGGTGTTACTGGTAGAAAACATGGCTTTTGAAGATGTCGTCAAATGGTGTCCCCTGGGAACCTGCCTTACCAAACAATGATGTCTTCTTCAGTTCAAAGAAAGTAAAATAATTTTCAAATTCTGGCATGTAAGTCACAGTTGCAGTTGCTGCAGAGATGTTGAGCAATTGTAGCTGAGCGTGGGAAGTGGCCTGTGAAATCAGAAAAGGTGGGGAGAAGTCCCAAGGTACAATTTCTCTCCTAAGTGTGGGCTCCACATTTTTTTAAGACCTGAGAGCCTGACTATAATTTCACCTTTTCTGGCAGTTTGACTTCTATTTCCATTTGCCAGCCACTGTCATTATTTTTTGCCTCCATCTCTTATCTGTTTGCCATAGCAATTTCTGTTAACTCTATCCCAGCTTATGTGTTTCAGCTACTAATGCTTTCAGGTGGAGGGACTTGACCTTCCTTCCCTAATATTTCCTCAGTGTTCCTTTGTTGCTGGGTGTGAGATGCAGGAATGTTTTCCCCCCAGAGGAAAAAGGCTGTAGTTACCTGAGGGTTGAAAAAATGAACATTGTAATTCAAGGCAGTAGCACACAGCAGTGAAGAATGTAAATGGTGCTTTTCACTTAGCCTGGTTTCTTACAATCCCTTTTTTTCACCAGGAGCAGACAAGTGACTATGCCAATAATTAAAAGGAATACACCTGGAGAATTAGATACATAATGAGTGCCCCAGAAGCTGAAACTTCAGCTCTCTGATCATGCTTTAGGTCCCCACAGGACTAAAACGCAGAAGCCAAATTCCAGTTTAGTGCTGCTGCTTTCAGATGGTAGCATGAGCTCTGGTATCAGCACCAGCTAAAGAACGTATTATTCTCATACTAATTGTCCTTTTCCAGTGCATGCCTCCAAGTGATGCTGAACAGGAGGAAGACTAGGGCAGAAATAAATACTGAAATGTGATAGCCTGCATTTTATATGGTTTATTAATGGTCAGAAGTGAAAGAAATTATCTGAAAAGTGGTTTTAGTTTTAATATACCTGAAGAGGGGAGAGAATTACTCCCACAATGGAGCTATCTATGGGTTTTCTTGGTCATACGGGAAATACATGGCTTCTATGCTCAGGGGTGACGGGACAATATCTAGAGCAGCTGTACTCCTTTATGTATAAGTAAACTGGCTATATTTCTCTCTTATTCAGAAGATATTCATCTTGCTTTTTAATCTTAGAATATAAGCAGGGCTGAATCCCAGAGAAAAGGCTTGAAAAAAAACAGTGAATTTCTTTTTCTTGTTATACAGCTTCGGACACCCTTTTATGAATAAAATGGCACGGCCAAGCGTGAAGTAACAAAGGAATTGTGAGCAATGGCCAGCATGTGGGAAGTCAAAACTATCTACAGCTGAATAACGTTCTTATTAGAAATGAAGGGCAAACAGGAGTATAATTTATTATTGCCTCTCTATGTGGCTTCAGAGATCACATAATCCAAAGTAAAAAATGGCATGCATATGTTCCCTAAGATATTCTTTAGCATAGAGGGGCTATATATCAAAACGTTATTTCCTGGTAATGAATTTTAAATAAGTGCCCAGGGCATCAGGTCACTGATGTTTCCACTTTGCAAACTGGGTGGGCTATGAAAGCCCCTAGAGCCCTTCAAAGGCGCCTTAAAAAAAAAGATCCCTAGCTTTAACTGACCAAACTTTTCAAGAAAAATACCTGAAACAATTAGGAGAATGAAAACCAGGAGGTCAGATTACTTGGCCCATGGCTGAGGATTTACATAAATAGGCCTAACCTTTGACTTGAAAATAAAAGGTAAGTACAGAGCCCTGACAGAACAGCAGGTCATTGGTATTTACTCTGTAAAGTACTGCCTCTGATGCTATGACAAAAATGCAAGGAATTCCACTGATCACTGTGTGCTGATAGGGCTCAAAGGTATGCAGCCAGCTAACAGAAACCCAGCCTACCTGACTGATCGAAACTGCATTACTCCCACGCATTTATAACCCGCAATCTGCGAGCGTGGGAAAGCGTGCAAGGCCTCAGACTAATTCCTCAGGAAAAAAAAAAAGGAGAAAGTTGCTGTCTTTAATAATTTGTAAATTTTTTCTTTGTGGTTTGGGACAACATATAATAAAGTTAACAAAAATTATCCAAGTGAGCATCTTAAGACATTTTCTTCATAGTGTGTGCTGTTGTTCAAGAGACTCCAGAGCTGGTGCTGCCCATGCAGGCTGAGGTTGGTACCACATTCAGCATCGTGGGGCTTTATTAAAGATAAACTGTGCTTCAAGTGTTGAACTGGTGGTAACCAGCTGTAGGAAGCCAGTCCCTGGCTCAGTTTTTAACTGAGGAAACTCTAGAGAGCAAACCTGCAGGAGAAATGCCATGCTGTGTGTTTGTACTATATTTTGTCAAGCAATGTCTCTGTGCTCACAGGTCAGAGAGGGAAAGGTGAGCAAAACAATTTCTTTTCATTTTTAGTTCTAGTACGATAGCAAAGATGTTTTAGGGTTTTTTTTTTCTTTTCTACACAGAAAGCAGAGAAAAGAGGACCCCTGTGAAAGTAGAAACAATCAAGGCAGAGTTTTTATGTTCATGTTTTATAGAGAGAGATTCAGTTTCCTGCTCCAGTTTGAGACACAAGCACACACCAAGTATCCTGCAGGCTGTTTCAAACTTGTTTTGCTAATTAATCAAAAGTGATCCATTACAGAAAACCTGCAGGAATGTCAGAGATGGATGCTTCTGCTCTACTGTTTTTGACTTGCTTGTTGCAACAGAGGGGGAAGCTGTTAGTGCCTGTCTAGTAAATTATTGAAGGATGGTGTAAGAGAGCCTGCTGCCTTCCTCTTGAAGAGCCAGGGAGCCTGGGGCTAGGCAGCCACATGCTGCTTTCCCTGTCTGCTAGACCACTGTGGGATTTTGGAGGGAGGTGGAGGAACACCCCACAGCTGGGTATCGATCAGAGAAGACAGGCTGGCCCCATGCCCTGGGCACTGCCTGGCCAAGCCCCAGGGTTGGGAAGCTGGGCAGGCAGTGGTGGAGCAGAAGGAGGCAGTGGCCACCTGAGGATGGTCAAGAAGGGTATCTTGGTGAGGAGATGGGTGTCAGTTCCCCTGTGCCCAGCAGGTTTGAGCACTGTGGGAAGAGAAGTCCAGCCCAGCACCTGTGTCTGACCAGCATGGCCTTCACAGGCTACCACTGGGCACAACTTCCTTTCCCCTCCGGCCAGCAGCCATGAACCCAAAGGGAAGTTAAAGCAATCTGGGGGACATCCAGTCTGGAGGGTGTTCATGGTGACTACAGCGCTTTGGTGTCAGTCCTCCTGCCTCCCCTTGCCAGGCCCAAATGCCTCCTCCAATGGACCCCCTGGCCCCATCCTGGACAGAGCAGAAGCCAAGGGGCTTCTCCTCTGAGTCGATTCTGTGATCCCCTCATGCTAAGAAGGCCAGACTGCTTTGGTGTCCATGTGTAGCCATGCTGTGCTGGAACTGTGTCACTGTGTCACCGGTGCACTAGGCTTGGAGGCCACAGGGCAGAGGTGCTACCTATGCAGTCCCTGTATTGTGCTACCACGTGCTCAATCTTTTGCATGCTGAGTTGTGTTCTCTGCCCTGCTTTCATCATCTGCTTCTGTTTTGTAGGCAGGCTGGTAGGGACTGCATCCTTTGTGGAGTGCTGTCCCTGCACAGTCCACTCACAGACTGCTCCTGAGTGCTCTCAGACTAGATTTTGGCCAGGGAGGTAGATTTTGTGGAATGTCAGACTTTGTACCCTTACCTTGACCAGCAGGGCAGCAGACCTTGGCTGTGCTCTTCTTCTGTTTCTCTTTTTACTAAAATGTCCAGTATGTTAAATTCCCTTACCCCATTTTACCATCCAAAACATGTTCTGGCTTCCTGTGAAATGCCTAAGGGCAGAATTGAATTAATCCTTATGTGATCTCTGATGGTAGGGTGCTTTTTATTAATGGCACTTGTGCCACTCCATTCTTGCAAAACCACAGGAAAATATTTAGTATGAGAGGACTTCCAGAACATTATGTTGCCATTTGCTTTCTTCACATAATTATTTGCTTTTTTTAGGATCACTGTTAAATGTGGCATTCACCCTGTCATTCTGTAGTGGCTGTTAAGTTCATGCACATGGTAGCTTTTCCTTCATTGTCTGTACCTGATGGACCAATTCACCTCTTCAGCCCCTGTTTTAGCTTCTGCCTTGGAGGGACGGCTAAACTTCCACTCCCTGCAAGAGCTGAATTGAATTTTTTAGGGGACACTGTTGGGGTTGGACCCTATTCCCAGAAAGTCATCTTTAGTCCTTTTCGTCTCCATCAATGTTGTTTTGTCCCCAGCCAATAAGTTGTGTGCCTCTGTCCCCAGATAAAACCAAGAATTTCATAATATTTTAACCCAAATGAGACTTTTTCTTCCCCAACTCTGTATTAGTTCAACATTATTTATTCCTCCACTCATCCACTTCCTGTAGTGCCTAATTAAGGTAAGACCAGCCCTGTAAAACCCAGATCAGCCCAGCTTTCTTTCTTTTGCCTCTAGATTTTCCCTCAGACCTAGCAGGACCACAACCAAGACCAGAGATTTGGGTATCTACATTCAGCTGGAGCTTACGATGCCCCATTTTTTTGCTCAGGTTGGTTGTCTGCTCCTCTCCAGGCACAGTGCTGTCCCCAGCTCCATCAGAGGACTCCCTCAAGCAGCTCCATCCCCTGGGCTGCTCATCACAAGCTCTCTACGCATTTTTAAACTCCTCCAGTGCCCTTGTGTGGCTCAGGCTCATTAGGTTGCTTTCCACTGCACAGAAGAGCTATTTCGTTATTCACTCATAGCTGGGAAGCATAAACATTCAGAAGCAAAACATTACTCAAAATCATAAGGATGGAAGGGCTGCAGTTGTAAAATCTTGTGTGGAGAAGCCCATTTTCTCTCGTGAAGAGCTCTCAGGCACCACATCAAGCTTGTGTTTTGCTGGAGAAAGCATCAGCTGAAACAGCAGCAGCCAAAAGGCATTGATTCGTTTCATTTATTTTTAACTTTCCCATTGAAATGCCTGAAGGGGAAAAAAAAAGGAAGTCACTCCCTTGGAGAGCCCTTCAGCTCTGGGAAAGATACCTGCTGCAATCTAGAAACAAGCTTGTTCAGGGAACAGCCAGGCCAAGCACTGCCCAGGGGGCTGCAGTTTGTTCTTCCTTTCTTTCTTTATTTTGACCATGAGTGCAGCCACCTCTTTCAAAGGCTGTTGCCATGGGTTTGGTTTTTGGTTTGGGTTTTGTTTTTTTGGTGTGGGGTTTTTTTTTGTTTTTTTGGTGGAGAGCTGAGCAGACTCCAGTCATGGGGGTGGAACGCAGTGAGAGCCAGGAGAGCCCGAGCCCCGGCAGCCTGGGCTGCGTCAGCCAGGCGGTCACAAGGATGTCTGTCATGTGCTGCTGCTCCTCACACAAAGATCCCTTTCTTTCCATGCCCGGTGGGTTCTCCGTCAATGAGAGGACCTTGTCCTACAAACAGAAATCAAACGTCCGTAATTGCAGCGTCACTGATAAAACATGACTTCTTTACCAATTTGTACGAGAACTTTGACCTCCTGCCTTGGTGCAGCAGACTTCGAAGATTTTTTTTATCTCTGGCTCTTTTTAAGGCTGTGCTGGAAATACTGTAGGAAAGTTTATTTTGGGAGTATTTTTGATCTATCTCAAGCAAAAAGCTAAGCTCGTGCACTCACAGTCAAAATTGCGCTGAATTGTCTGGGGTGATTGCTAGCTCTAAAAAAAAAAAGGATTTCAGGTTATGGTTTACTTTTTGTTTAAATTTAGAACTGTTTTTGCATGAATAACTAGTATTATGTGTTTTCGACAAAAATGAGAACAGAATTTCTGCTCCACACAGCTTCCATCCCTAAAAAAATTTGAAAAACTCAAAAGGCTGAAAAGAAAAAAAAAAATCAGTGCTGAATAGCATGGTTGAGCAGCTGTCTTATTTTTTTCTTCCCTAAATTGAATTATTGCTATAACTGTTCTTTCTAAGTTAAGATCTCACTGGGGGAAGGAAGAAAGTTTCTAGGTTTCCCAGCAGGAAAGTCTTTAACAAGAAGTTAATGTAGGATAATGAAGGGGTCAGGAAAACCGAAAACATGAAGGGATTGTCCAGAAGGCTGAGCAAAGAAGAGTGCAAATAAAATTACTAAATAAGAGGGAAAGTGTGCGGCAACACTTTTGAATTTTAACCAAGCTCTTCATGCCACAGCACATCACCCTGGGCACAGCAATCAGCAGCACCCATGGTCAGCGTCCCAAGTTATCACAGAGAAGGAACATTTCTTGTTTGTTCACGTGTTCTTCTTTAAAGGGAAATACCTCACAAGTGGCAGGATTTAAAGTCTAGAAGATACATAGGAAGACAATGCTGTTTAAACACAAAACTGAACTGAAAATGGAGAGAAGCAGGTATTTCTGGGATTCTGGCATTATACTTGAAGATTCTAACATTTAACTCCTACAACAGGGAAGTATAACAGAACAAATTAACTGGGCTAGCAGACCACTTAGATTTGCTGTTGTTTTTCAGTCAATAGGTCACTTCCCTGGGTTAGGGGTTGTGCTCTGCCAAACAGCAGGATTTTCTAGCTGTTCCTGTATTGATGAGAAAATAACTCTCTGATTCTATGGTGCCATAGGTCATCAATAGAATAAGAAAAGATTATGTTCTTCAATTCTGCAAAATTTCTGCCCTTAATATTCTTAGAGTGTTATATTATTTTTCAAATATACTGGATATTTTTGTAATGTATTAAAAACCCATCTCAACCAGTTTCTTTTTGCAAGGGATTTTACAGAAATTGTTTTCTGAATTACACTTGAGATGCTGTGTAGTAACTGCACTGGTAGTTAATTCAGATTTAGGAACTAGAGTGGGATTTTGGCAGTTAAGTCCCTTTAGGGTCAGGCTTGGGCACTCGGAAATGTTATAGCCACGAAGATTGTTTCATCATGCAGATGTAGGTACGTCTCTGGTTTGTATAGTTGTGTTTGCATTGATATCCCTGACACGGAAATTACTTGCCAGCTTTAAACTCTGCACACGATGGATAAGAGACAGCGTGAGTAGCACTGAATTCCATGAACAGATCTGTGTTGCTGAACAGCATTATTAGCAACAGAAAAAATGCTATCTCATCTGCCAGTTTCAGGAAATTTTATTGTTCCCTGATAGGATAAGAACATTCTGTGTTCCTTATTTCAGAGAGAAGTGTTTTTTAATCTGTGAAATGTCCTCACTTCTCAAAAAGCAGATGTCACAGGCTAAAATACTTAAACACTGTGGAAAATGACAGCTCTCCCCTTTCCTTTTGCCCTCAGCAGAAATGAAGTCTTGGCTAGTTACTGGCATTTTTTTAGGATTATGCCTGCTCAGTTATTTATTTTTATATTGCTACAACTTTTTTTCCTGATTCCTGCAGAAATGAGGCTTATGCAATCCTACTGTGTGTGCTTGTATCTTCGTCACTTCCACACCCCCGAAATCTTTTGAACCTATTGACAAATTTCAACCCATTGATCTCTCAAAGAAAATCAAGTTCCTACAAGCTTTGTGAAAATAACCTGCTCGCAGAGAGGCTGGGCTGCAGTGCAAACAGGCACCATTTCAGAGAGAGGAAAACCCACTTGTAGAAAAAGCATTTATTTATAAACTGCTGTCCATGGGGAGCATTTCGGGGAAAGCTTGTTCCTTCTTTGAACTGAAGTCAAATGAATTTGAGGCTCAGGTCTTTCAGCAGCCAGGCTTCAATGTTCTGATCTCCACAGTATGTGGGAATACTGATTTGTAGTAATGATTTACCACCTTAACTGCATTAAAAGCAAATGATTTTTAAAACCACTTAATTTTCCATTTCCTCTCCTTTTTTTTCCTTTTTTCCTTTTTCTTAAAGAACCAAAAACTGCCCAATAGCCTGTCTCTTAAGACCAAGACTTTATGTCCATCACCCTAGAAGTCAACCCTTGACCTTTAACACTGTCACTTTTCTCTGTGGATTCTCTGAGGTTAAAGTTACAGAATTGCCAAAACAGATAACAGAGTGCAGAAGGCTGAAAAGTGACTGGGACAAACCTCCAGGGACAAAGTTAATCTGTTGGAGCATTTCCTGTGTGTACTTTGAAACCTCTCAATTTAACTTGATCAAAGCATGAGCCGACACGTTTCAGCTCCCTACTGAACAAACAAATTTGCTGCTTATCGTTGTTGCCACCTCAGCCTTTAATTTACTTTACTTAGTAAGCCAGTACATGTTAAATGAACAACCTGGTTACTACAAATGCTGGGTTCTGGTCTCCAGAAAAAGCTGCAGTTTCCCTGACATTATTTAGCTCAGCACATCACAGACCCTGTTTCTCCCCACGGTCTCAATGTAAAAGGAACTTTAAGCCATATACATCCAGTGTGGTCAACAGTGACCTCTTAGGGACCACTAGCTCCATCAGCATCCATTGGATTATCTTTAAATATCTTGGGTTTCCTCCTTTCTCTTTCATTAATTCCCATAGGACATATGTGGACTGAGAAAATAAATGGTGGTGCTTTCAAAATGCGTTGGTTAACTTATATTAACACCTTTCAAAGCACATATGGATTAACAGATCACTTTAGACATCACATTTTTTTGGTGAAAAACACTAACTAATACTTTTTTTTTAATGTTCTCGTAGTTGGGATTTTTTTCCTAAAAAAAATTTTTACTCAAGTTAATAATAACAATGATAAAGACTAGTGTGAGGTGTTGCATGAAGGGAGCATGACCAGACAACCTGGTTTGTATATGATAATGAGCTCAAGAGGCTGCTTTCTGTTTTTACACCAAAACAACTTGGCAAGTGTTTTTAAACCAAGTCCAAAATATTTTCATTGTTTTCTACTTTCTTAAATCCACTGGCCCATATTTTCCAGAATGGGTCCCTTTCCTTATTCTCAGGGAAATTGAGTCCAATGATTTGATCTCCTTGTCAACTGTTCTTCAGTGTTTCTCTGTGGCTGCAGAACCCCTGAACCAGGAAATTACTCCCGTCCCTCCAAGGTATATGCTTCTGTGTCCATCATGCAAACATTGAAATATCCTGGGCTAAGGAAGACAGTCAGTCAATAAACCAGCCTCTTAAACCAACCTTCTTCCTAGAGCAATGCTAGAAGAGAAATTCACTTGACATAGGTAGGTACAGATACAATGTATTCTTCATCCAAACCGTGGCTGCCTTTAGAGGTTTCTTTCCTTCTTTCAAGTAAAAAATAGCTTCTTTGAACATTGTGCAAACTCAGGTATTAACCATAATCAGTTTTTATCCTAATTCTGCGTCATCACTCATTGAAAATGCAAAATAGTGCTCAGATAATGTAAGTTATTTATGATGGAAAATTTCTAAAAAACTGCAGTGACACTTCTCCTCTCAGAATTAATGGGACATGTGTGATGCTTTCCTGCACAATTCCCTAAGTGTCGTTCAGAGGCTTGTGAGCATCTCTGTGGGAAATGGCAGGGGAGCCAACCACATATGGCAGTGTCTGCTGACACAGAGCAGCCTCCACACGCAATTCAGTAATAAATGTATCATGGCTTTCCCCATAATAACCACAGACTTCTTGAGTTTAGGGCTTTGTGAAGCTTGCAGGTAATCTTTTGGTTTTGCTGGCACATAAGACTCTTTCAAATTCATAAAACCCCTTCACAATATAGACTTGTATTGATTAATTTCTTCCTCCATGTTATTGATTTAAACAAGTTAAGTGACTTATTTTTCCACCTAAATGAAAACTATGCCAGACATAGAAAATTCCTTGCCTGAAAGATGAGTTAACACAGATCAATGACCTGCATTTTTTTTGTTAACTTTAATGAATCAGCTGTAATTATTGCAAGATAACACAAGATTTATCGTTTCACCAGCCTGGTTTCAAACTTAGCAAAGGAAACCGAAATGTAGCTAGTTGCCATTTTCAAGAACAAATTTGGGCAGAAGAGCTGGCTGGAAAATGTTCCTATGCTGCTCTGGGATGAAGCAGAACTCTAAAAGTATTCTCCAAACAGGGAAAAGAGCAAGCTACTTCTGGACTAGGTGGTAGCCTGGTGCTTGTTTTTCACATTGGGATCATTGGAGAAACAGATTTAAACCCTTCATTGGCTTGATCTGGGTTTCTCATGCCAGGAGGGATTCCCCTGACACCAGTCCATCAACTGCTCTGTGATGGGTCTTGTTAAATATCTCTGGCCATATAAGATGCTTGTGCTTCTCTGAGAGATTTCTGTGTGGGTTTGGGTGCTGCTCTAGGGTGAGGGAGGCTCAGATGCTTGCTCCTGGCCCAAGTATTTTTTATTTATAAAAAGTGGAAACTACTCCAGGGGGTGGGCTTGGAGAAGATGTCTTTTCTATCAAATGACACTGGTGAGAAGAACACCTAATCCTGAAACTGAAATCTCTACATCAACTCCAGCAGCCTTGAGGCATATTGGCTCCTAGAATGACACAAGCTGTTATTTGTACCAAAAGTTTCATTTAACATCTGTATTTCCATAAGAATCACTGTTTTTTTTAACAAGTCATCATTTTGGAAAAAGAGATATTTTATAGAAATTTCCACAGCAGCTCTAAAGAATAGGAAGTCAAAGGATTGACTCCTTGGGCTGCTCTGTGGACCCTCTCACTCAGTCCTCAATGCAACTTCAACCCCGTGTCTCCCCTTCTCATCCCAGCTGCTCTTGGCAGAAGTAATCACAGCAAACCACGGTTGATGTTGCCTGGCACATGCTGCTAATGGCTGCAAATTCCCTCACAGGTATTCCTGATCGTGCTGAAGCAACCAAACAAATCAGGGCCCTTAAGTGAGCAAGGCTGCATGGAGAGCAGCAGCCCAGAGGTGACGCATCCCATGTGTGGAGTCCTTACACATCTAGTAATGATTTTTCAAAGCAGAGTGGAAACAAAATATTTTAAATCCCTCACAAAAGAGTCACAATCTGCTGCTCAGCTGTACTGGAGGCCCGGTCTCAATGGAAGTCTGGTCAGATGGTTGGGAAGTAAATTCTGCACACCCCCGGTTACTAAAGGAACAGGAGCCAGGATTTGGGAGCCTTGCATGCTCCTTGGTCCTCCTCTTCTGGATGAATATTACTTCTGTTTTCTGGACAGTTTCATGGGTGGGTAGAGATAAAGAAGCAAATAGACAGGAGAAAAAAACATCTATCTGTTTCTGTGACAAGGCCACCTGCTAGTGTCGTCTCAGGGTGGTGGCCTCATTGTGTGTACTGCTTCTCTTTTCCTCTACAGACAGCAGTGTTTCAGACATCTGCATTTCCCAACCATATTAAATTCAGACACCAGTTTTAGCCTTCAAAAATTAATCTTTGTAAAGCATCTGTGTCAGGAAAACTGCTGTCCATTAGTAGGAAATTATTCAGAAAAAGGAAGACAATTTGCTTATTTATGTAAGAAACTGCTGTACAATTATATATATAGATATAGGTCAGTAAAATAAGTTCTTTGATCTATTGCTACAAGAAATCAGTGTAAATATGTTTCCTGATAAGAGTTGCTACAGCGTAATTGCATTTTACAAACTGTGTAGTGTGCTATTACTCAGGAAATGTGTTCACTGATATACATGTTTCCACTCAGCCTCATGGCTGAAAGGTTTGCTTTTTCTCATATTTATAGCTCTTGCACATTTTTAAATAAGGTGATTAAACTCTTGAAGGCATGGAAGAGAGTACAAATAGGGAAAATTGATTCTAGAGCATACACAACCACTATTGAAATAGAGACCAGTTGATTGTTTTCAAACAAGCATAGGTTAGTGGCATTTGAAATTAAACTGCAAGGCAAATATTAAGAGGGATTAATTTACACTGTCAACTCTGACTGTTCCAGGCTTCATCCTTTGGCTAGAATAGATGAGAGCATGACTCCATCACAGCTGTAAAAAGGCTTGTTCTTCATGGAGTTTTGTCCTGTTTTAGGGGGAATAGTACTCACAATCAAAATTGAGCCACTTCAGCTCTTGCACATGCTGCTCACTGAATCCTGGTGGTACTGAATGCTCACTAGTTCCTCATCTTGGGGCAGATTTGTCCTGGGCTTTAGTGGGATTGCTTACATGGGAAGATGGGAATGATTTTAGTGTTGTTAGAACTCCGACTTTGATTCCCTCTTTACTCAGGATGCTGCCAGAACAATGAAGGGAATCCAGGGATCTCCTTTCAGGGTTTGTGAACCTACCTGAGCAATTCCTGCTAGATAGAAGTTGTTCAGTTAGGCAGGACTGAGCTTATTAAACATTGTCTCAGCATGAAAATATGTATATGAGTGTACAGGTTTAAGCAAAGCCATCTCATCTGATTTAATATGGGGGGTATGAAAAGACCATTGTCTAGTTAAAAACAGGAGTGTCAGAAAAGTGGCTGCATTAGAATTGCTTTGTTTTGGAGAGCCCATGGTTGAGCTATCAGCAGCAGAACACTCCAGCAGGATGGGAAGAGCAGGAGTGCATGTCTGTACTCTGGTTACAGGGGCTGGGATTTGCCTACTTGTGGGCTGCTATAAAGTTTCACTTTGCCCAGGCATGGTATTCATGACAGGGTAAACAATCCCCTTCAGGCTCAAGTGGCATGTCCACCATCCCCATGGGCTGTAGTAGGCAGCAGAGGAAAAAACAGTGGGTCGTTCCCGAGAGAGAGGATGTGGTTCTGGGTTCATGGCCAGAGTGGGAGGCAGTTCCCGCATCCTGCCTTATCGCCGGCTTCTGCAGCCAAGAGTGCTGCTCTGCTCATTGTGTTCCTGTCATAGAAAAACAATTTGTACAGCTCTTTTCTCTGCAACAGCTTCAGGACGAGGCCTTGCTGGGACAGCCTAAGGGATGTTCTTGCTTCTTCTTACAGGAGGTGCAATATGCAGTCACATGGAGGAAGTCTGAAAGCAAAATGAAACTGAAATCTCATTTGTCTTTGGTCATTTTGGAGGAGTAATGGGAGCCATCAACATCTGGTTTGGGATTTAGGTGAGCCTTGTGCTGTTCCATGACTTTATTGCTCCTGACCTCTCTCCTCAAGATTTCTCCCTTCAATTCTTTGGGCACCAGTACTTTTGTGTGAGTGTGAAAAGGGGACAGTAATACTTGCCTTTCCTCTTAATTCACTTTGAGATCTTCTGGTGGAAAGCATTTGGTGGGACAGTCTAAGTTCCTGATGGCAGTCCAGACTGTGATCAGGTTCTGCAAAGCTAGAAATGGTTGTTGCTGATGTTGTCTTGGTGCGTTTGTAACTCTCAGAGTATGCAGAAAAACCCATCTGCTTAGAGATATGTAGGACTGTCATTGGCATAGTTGTTAGAAATTTAGCTTTTTCTATTTCTCTCTTCATCTTCTCTTTTTTTTTTTTTTTTAATTCCCTTTTAAAATATGTTGGAATATTGAATAAGATCAGGGGAAAGAAACCTATAAAAGAATGCATTAGGAAGATATTTTAAGAAGATACCAGGAAACAACAACATTCATGCTGCACACAGAGTCTCAATTTGGCTGCTTTGGGACAGTACAGTCTCTAATTACATAAATAAATATCATTTTCAAAGTCATGTGATATAAAAATATGGACTATTTAAAACCTTAGACAAACATGCAGGTCCCACCAGTTATGTTACACCTACTCTATGTTGTTGCCTTGTGGGCAGGACACTCATCTTCTACAAGAGTTCATTGACAGTACTGGGGGTGTGCAAGTGAGTTCAAACATTCCTGACTGCAGTGCTTGCTTGAACAGGGAAAGATGTATTAAAATTCTGAAAGTCTTTCCTGACTCAACCCCATGAGGATTGCTAGCATGGGCCATAGCTGGAGACAGAGGCCCTTGGCTGGGAGGAGGATGTCCAATCACTATTAGAAGAGCAGGGCTTATCTTTTTAAGATTTCTGAAGAGAAATCTGAAGAGAAGTCCGGAGGGATTTCAGAAGAGAAATATGTAAAAGAGGAATAGTCTGACCCAGACAGAAAATTGCTTTTCCAGTCTGTGTGAGGGCATCTAACCCAAGTCATCCTACTTAGGGATGAGAAAATTAAAGTAAGGCTCTGGATTCTACAAGATAAGGCTATTGATAAGGTACCTGAAAAGCACAAAAACAAATTAGGTGTCTCCTTCAGACATGCATCAGGCTTTTCCTCAATCTCCTCCCCAGCAGTATTACATGGAAGAATTCTTCCTTCTGTACAAGCATTTTTCTAGTGGTAAAAGACATTATTGAAGTCTGAGACAGACCTTTAAATCCTGTTTCTTGACTTGTCCTAATAGACTGCATGAACTCAATCACATAGTTTTACATCCCTGAAGTTCACCTTATTTCTCTCTAAGACCGCCTTCTGCTTTCAGTGTGAGACACCTCACACAGCTTTGTGAGGACAGACTTTATGTAAAGCCAGCAAAGATTTGCTAGGGAAAAAAATGTCTAAAAAGCATGGTGTAATCATAACATATTACAGTTATTATCTTTTGCCATTAAAAGAATTGTACTTTTGCATGCGAGAAAGGGAAGAAGGAAAGATGCTCATTAGCAACTTCCTTCCTCAGGCTCTGAGCTTCCAGGGGCTCTTCTCTGGGAAGTGTGAGCACAGCTGCAGTCCCACAGCAGCCTCAGCTGATGGAACAGCTGCCTCTGCAGTGCAGTGCCATCATCTGCCCCTCTTCCACAGCCCCACTCCATCGCCTCCATCCCCTGCACTGGCCTGGATGTTCTCTGCTCCTTCATAGACACATTTTGAGGTGTTAATGTGGAGGAAAGCCAGCTGTGACCTTTTGTTTGTGGAGATGAGGAAGGCTCTGAAATGTGGCAGAACACCCAAGGTGCCCCGAGGTGTCCCAGGAGAGGGGCAGGACAGCAGAAGTGGCTGTGGTGTCAGAAGACACACTGACTGAGGCTGCCAAGGACTGAGTGACAGCCTTTGCCTTCAAGTCAGAGCTTCCTGGTGCAGTGGGAGCTGCTGCTGAGACTGCCTGGCTTCCACAGAGCCCCACAAACACCAGTGTTGCCCTGACTGCCGGGGAAGTGCAAGAATGAAGAGAAGAAAGGAGAGGAGGAAGGATGCTGTAACATGGGACTACAATCAAGAGTTACTTTAAGAGAGAGAAATTGGTGTCTGGGAGTACCATGGAGAAAATGCTGTTTCATGGCTCTGCAAAATTGACCAGACTGGGGTTATTAAGAGTTTATCTCATAGTCTGGATATACCATTTCCCCATAGAAGAAAGCACCTGATTTGCTCACCTCTTAAAGTCCGCAGGGAGTTCTGGTCTTTTGTCCCTGCCTAAGAAGGGATGAGCAGAATTAATAAAGGTCGAGAGAAAGGCAGCAAGGATGAGTGAAGGTACAGAGCACCTCACCCTTTTCTAAGGGGAGAGACAAAACACAATAATCACCCTGGAGTCTGGAAAAGAGTCCTGGCAAGGGCAGAGAGCGGCTGTTGGTTTGTGGTCCTTCCTTCATGGGATTGTGAATGATGTGGTTGATGGGTAAGAAGAAAGTGAAAAGAAAGAAGTTTTTCACTATTACTTGTTAAAAAAGCGGGTGGACACCCTGAGAAGTTATAAAGACAGGATAATTTAGGTTGAAAGGAATTCCTGGAGGTAATCTGGGCCAAATCTCTCTCTAAACAGGGCCAGTTTAACTTGGAATTTGTCTTCCTTGGTTTTGAATGTCTCCAAGGATGCAGATCCTGGAGCCTCTTCGGGCAACCTCTTCTAGTATTATCAGACTGAAGGTCTGAAGCAAATTAAGGAAGTGATTTATGCATTGCATGATCTTTGGATGTTTTACTCGTAGGATGCTACGGAGTGGAAAGTCTGAATTGCTTCATAAGATGACTAAAACACAAAAAGAAAAACACTTCCTGAGCTACTAAAACTGAGCACAACGTGTGGCTTGAGGCAGCAGGTTAAGGCAAGGTGGGAACATGATTCCCACCACTGTTCATTTGTCCTTCTCTGCCCTGACACACCTGCTATTGACCACTGTCAGAGATCAAGTTTTGATGGGCCTTTGGTCCACCCAGCACGATGGCCTTTGGTCTGACCAGTGGATGACCCAAGCCTGGCAACACATCTAGCAGGGTGAAACTGGATTTGAGCCCTTAATGCTGCCTTCAGTTTTCACAGGACAGATGCCCAGGCAGGTTCGGACCTATTTCAATCAAGCATTAAAAGTTGGTTTCATAACATGTATTTTTCTGTCAAACTTTGTGAATAAAACAGTGCAGGAAGATGTCGTGACTAACGCGAAGCTTTTTATTCAGGCAGCAGATGAAGTGGGTTAGTTTTAGAAAGGAGTAGGAGTCAGAAGAACATTCGTCTTAAGCAGACAGACCAACCCTGGTTAAACTGAAGGGAAAAGCAGTGACACTGGGCCCTACATATCTGATGTGAAAGACTAGGAATACAATATTGGATTTATTGTTCAGGTTATACATTATCCCAGAAAGCCGTAGTTTTATAGTGGTGACATTTGACCGCTTGCTATCAAGAGATAACTTGAAAGTGCTGCAAGATAGGAAAGCTGTTCTTTTCTTGTTGCAGTTATTTTTATTGACAAGCTTTCAGACACCATGAAAGAGTCCACTGGTACGCAGCAGCAAAATACTGTACACAACCAGCAAGAGGAATGGCATGAACATGAATTGAAGGCATGAACAATGAAGCAAAGGGATACCCTGCTGCCCCTCTGCACACATAGCTGCCTGTTCAGCCTTCAAAAATAAGTAAATAAAATTCACAGATGTTTGGATTCAGAGATAAGATGATTCCTCAGTGCAGGGATGTCTCCCATTTTTAGGACGCAATGTGCTGCACCTTGCAGGAGAGGTGCTCCATTCTGCAGTGTGTCATCTGCAGCAGAGCCCCCTCAGACTCACATCAGACCCCTGCTTTCCCACTCACAGGAGCTGATAATCTCTTTGTTGCAGAAACGTTAATTGGTTGCTGGTGGGAAAATACATTGAGAAGGAATGCAATTATTTATAGGTTAGTTGTTGCTTTTCCTCCTGTAAAGTGCTTTCACTTCTGGTGGCTGATTGTTAAGGAGAGCAATGGTGCGATCGCAGGCAAAGGTTTTCTGGTGTCTTTGACTTCTTGCTCTAATTTGTGCTGTTCCCCATGCGGAGCTTGACTGCAAAGGGAAGCTCTGTGCTGGCTGGGGTGGTGTCCAGGGCTCAGGATGGCACAAAACTGAGGCTCTGCAGGGCACAAGGGCTCAGCAGGCAGGTCCCAGGCAGGGGATGAGCCAAGAGACCTGTGACAAGTGCAGTGCCTGGACCTGTAGCTCCAGCTCCAGAGGCTTAGTGTTCCCAGGGGTGCCATGGCTGAGGTGTGGTGGATGGGGAGGTGGAGTGAGCTCAGCCAGGTGTCATCACAGACAGCAGCTGCACCAGATCACCCAGTGTCTGGGTCTATTTATGAACCAAAAGATACCCTCATTTCCCTCATCTCCCCTCCCCATGCACTTGCAGGAAAGGAGGAAGCCTGCTCTGTGCCCAGTGGGGCTCCACCTCAGATGAGCAACTCTGGAGCCAGGACTTGTCCTGGATGGCAAAGAAAGGGCAATCTGGATGCCGAAGCCTGCACATTGGGCTGGAGGGGATGGAGAGACAATGAACATGCACTTTTTTTGCAGCATGTATCTTACCCAAGTCTTTATTTTCAGTGATCTCAGTTAGAACAAGAGAAATAGCAAAGCTTTTAGTAAGATCAGTTTCGCTAATGACTCACCAAGTGCTACAAAGTCAAAACAGGTTGCTTGTGCTTGAAAGGTATAAAACATGTCATTTTTATGGTTACTGTACAAAACACTGCATATATGCATGCAAGAGAACATTTTAAAATCTCATAGAGCTTTTTTCTTGTGTAGCTAGAGGCTCCTTTCTCCTGTTCTTTTATTCGTGTGTCATGATTTGTATTAAGCATTATTGCTTTAGCAATTAAGCAAATTTCCTCACTGCACTCTGCCAGTCAGAGTGTCGCTCGTTTATACCCTCAAAAGAAAGGAGGAATTATGTTGATGTAGCAGTGTCCCAAACCAGTTCCCTTTGCAGTTCACCAGAGTCCTTTCATGGGTGTTAGAAGGGGCATCAGGTTCTGTGAGCACTGGAGAATGAGTAATAACTACATCTGACCACCAATAAAGACCTGCAAGTCCATCAAATTCCTGTTACATAATGCTATTTTCAACAACATTAATACACCTACATTTCTTTAATGTCTTTCATTCCAAATGAAATTTCACCACCATAGTGGAAAATGTGCCTTTGCTTCTGTAATTACACAAGATTTGACAAGAAAAATATCCCTTTCAGTGAAGTTTGGCAGAAAAACAAAATTCCAAGGAAATAGAATATCTTGTAATGCAATTAGGGATTTTTGAAAAAAACTTTTGAGAGAAATATTCTCATTTCATCAGAACAAGACAGCCATTTTAGGGTTTTCCATTAATTTCTCAATCTCTCCCCCATTTAATTTTTTTTTAAAAATTTTATTTTAAGGAACAGGAAGAATCCAGAATTATCCAAGTCCCTAGAGGATATAAAAGAATGTAAATAGTAGCATGTGATCTTTCCTTGGGCGGAGAATAATTCTTGTACATCATATTCCTTTCGCAAGGTAGGCTATGCCTCTGCTATAGCACCTGGATTGGTCCTGAGGTGGTTGATCCACACCAAGCTCCCACTTCCACAGCAAAACCTCTACCCAGGCCCCCACAGCTGGCTTGGAGCTCACCTGGGTGTGAGCTGCAGACAAAGAATGCTCGAGACATCCCCGTATTATTTTTTGAGCTGCCTGAAACGGACTCAAAAGAGTTTATCTGATGAGTTAAAGAAGCAATGCATACAAGAAATAGCTCACATCCTTGATTTGTCTTTATGCAAAGGTAAATTACAAAATCCCTGTTAGGATTCTGCAGGTGAAATGGTCTTTTTCCTCCTCTTCTTTCATGCTGGGTAACTGTGCCAACTGGTTACTGAGGGAACTTGTCCCTCTTACCATGCTGGTTACTGTATGAGGATTTCTTGATGAAGACTGTCTTGAGGATGGGAATGAAGTCCAAATTTAACCACACTCTTCCCTTGCACCACTCCCCCTCCCTCTGCCATGACATGGGGAGCTGGAATAAGGACAGGTGGAGGTGCATCCTTCCCATATGGAGCTGTGGAGAAAGCCAGATTCTGTGGGGCTTTTTTTCTACACTGTTGCCCTGTGAGATGCACAAGCTGCTAGAAAAATGGTAAGAGTTAAATGTGATGGCTTATGGGAGTTCCTTCTTAGCTTGGTGCAGGTATTTCCTGCCCAACAGCTCAAAAATGGTAATTCATAGAACAGGATGCACCTTTCTATCTGCTTCTCTGCTCATTAAAAAATCAGTGATGAGACATGATCTCCAGAGTGGCTGTTCTGTGCCTTGCAATGGCTCTGGCCCTACCCCAAGCAAGAAGACTTGATGCTGGTAAGTAGCAGGACACATCTCCAGGGCCCAGCCACATATTGTGGGGTGGAAGGAAGAGGTCTGAATGGCTTTTTGACCCTCCAATCCCTAATCCTGTTTATATCCTCATGTGGTCAGAGAAACCTTCAACTTCAGCAGTCTTCAGGTTCTGGGAGAAATGTGCTGATCTACATCTTGTGCAATGCCACAGACTGGGAACAACCCCAGCAGGGAGCAGTTTTACAGCAGGATGATGGAAAGGTGGGCTTGCTGTCCATGGATGGCTGATCTGCACCCCAGGCTTCTCAGGACTGGCCCAGTAACTGCTCTGGTCTCTTGCAAAGACGGCTTACATGTCCTCCTCCAGGACTACTGAGCTGCTCCACTTCTTCAAGATTTGTAAATTTGGGTTTCCCCACAGCCAGACCTTTCTCAAGCTGCTTCGCTTTTTTTTCCTAGTACACCCACATAATTACTCCAGCACAAAGAGTGGGCTTATGAAGCAGCAGCATTTTAAAAAACCACAAACTCTGATCTCAAGGCAATCTTTCCCTCCCACTTCCTCCCCCTTCAAGCAGGGGTGTCAGCCGTGCTGTTTCTTTCAAACTTTCTCTGAGTCATCTCATCAGGCAGCTTGTAAATACTTGAATGCATCCATCAATGTCAAGTCAAAGTAAGTAAGTAACAGCACATGCTGTGCAATGGACTTTCTCTTGCTCACATTTATCTCATTTTTGGAGGTGCAGAGAATTTAGGGGTGACCCTATCTCCCCATATCATAAGCGTACATACAGAGATGTCATCAAAGATGTTGTCTCATGATGAGAACAAGACACCAGAATAAGGTGACTTTCTTAAATTCAAGAAGATTTCAACTCTTCTCAGACTCCCACTACTGTATGATCCAGAGTGGAATACCTTCATGTAAGATGCTCCATTCATTTCATCCTAAACCTAAGAAATTAGAGGCTCTGAGGAGCTGCTTAATTAGCACGTCTTTGAGGATTTGAGGATGTGTCATTGCCAACCATTTTGGACCAGCTGGTCCCAGCATTATGAACTGTTGCTAGAAAAATATTATATTTTCATATTACAAGGGTGTAATTTGCTGTGTCATCATTGCGTACTAAAATCTAAAAGGCAGAATGTGATTCAGAGGCTGCATGGAACACAAACCGCCTCCTCAGAAGGCAAAAATCTCTGCTGAAGAGCAGCAACGCTCCCAAGTATGACTGACAAACATGTGAGTTTCATTGTGAGCTAAATAGCAAAATATGGACCCTGCACCAAGGGTTTGCTCAGCACAGTGTGTAATTCACTGGTTGTGTGCTAGAAGGCTGGTTTATGGTAATAAAATCATGGCAGTGGGAAGAAAGGAAAAGTCTTGCAAAATTTCTGAGTTATTCCCTCCAGATGGCTTGGAAGGCAGGTCTGGTGTCATCGTGATATTTGCCTAATAACTCTGAAGTGATCAGTCGAGGTAGAGGAGTGTACTCTCAAATACGTTTATGTGTGGAAATATGCTCCTCCCCACCCTTCCACCCAGACAGGTTGGTTATGTGTGAAAACTGCATCGTGAGCCAGGAGCTCAAGCTTAGTGCTACCTTATGGAATAGACTGGGGCAGAATTGGCTGAGCAAGAAGAATGTTATACTGAAAAATGGGAGGGAAGATGTCCTGAATACTCTTCCTCCTCTCTGCTCCAGCCCACAGTGAGAGCTGGGCACAAATGGTGCTGTGAAGGGTCATGGTTTTAAAACATAAGGCATTGAGATCTCTCTCTAAATTCAGTGGCCTGACAGAGAAAGATATTGGTCAAGGTGAGTACGGATGGTGGTACTGATCCACAAGCAATTTTTCCCTGCCGTGACCAAGGGATATTTCAAGGGATGCCCTTCCCTCTTGTTTCTCAGGGAGTGCAAGTTGAAAATCAGGATAATTGCACAGCAAAAATGCTTTCCATCTCACTCCTTTATTTACTTTTTTTTCATGATTTCCTTCCACTCCCAGGTGAAGGAATGTAGGCTGTTTGAAGAGCTGATCTGCTCGGGTGGGGCATTAACTTAATTTGAAGCATTGCTGAATATTTAGTCATCTTCTGTAGGAGTATTAGAATCAGAAAATTCTTGGATTCCTAACAAATTCTGCACGTGTACATGATCTCCAGAAAGAGAACAAGTGTTTAAAAACAAGGCTCTGTACACAATTCTGAAGTAATTTAAATATAAGATAGATAGATATATATAATTTAAGTTAAAAACATCTTGCAGCACTACATTACTGACAGCTGAAAGTCAGACACCAACTGTGATGGCATAGATCTGCAAAGTGCTTTAGGGAAAAATTACTAACTGGTATAAATTGGATTTTAAAATAAAGATGGTACAAAGTGAAGTTTGAGTTAATTTAAATAGGAACATGTAATTTACAAACAGAAGTATCTTCCCAATGGTCAAACTGGTCAACCAACCAGTTTAGGAAGGTAGCTCTCTTATTTTTAAATCCATTAACTTGTGCTGTGGAATGTGGCACCTTGTTTTTGTGACTTACATCTTCAAATTAGGACACTTCCCTGAGTCTACTAATGGCTATAGCTGGGTCAGAACCAAGTTTCTCTTCTGCCAAAGATTTTGTGTTTTCTAAAAACATTTCCCATTTTGGACAAGGATGAACATGAGATCTTAAGTGGCTATTTAATCCAGGGCTTACAGAAGTGGTTCCAGTATAGAATCACTTTGTCTCCCATTTTCTCAGAGTAATAGATGTGCACCATTTTTTTTTAGAAAAGCACAGCTATCTGATTAGGTGATGGCTTTATAAAAGGGCCCGTTTGTGATCCTGCAGACTCACATTAGAGATGGAAGTCACACAATGTGTGCTGGAGTGGTGTGCAACCACAGCTGGACCCAGCATTTTCAAACCAGGTCCACTAACAGTTCACAAACACTGGCTTCTGGCTCTTTCAGTACCAGAATTAAGAGGAAGGTAGAAATTGTTTGTAAAACACAAATGCTTTTTAGTGAATACACCTCCACTGTGTGAAAAATGAGCACAAAGCTGATGGTGAATGACAAATCTGAAACTGACTGATTTAGCCAACTTCCATGGGCAGTTTTCTGGCTGCAGCTTGGGAGCCATAGTTGATATGTAGTCATCTAACTACTTCCTGGAGAGGCATAACAAAGTAATTAGCTGCCTAAGCTCTATCAGATATACTTGCCCCCTGTGCCCACAAAACTGCTCCTGCGAAAGCCGAAACACAAACCTGGGAGTGACTCCAGGCCTTAATGTTGTGTTCCCAATCAAAGTGAGGCAAAGGCAGCTGCTGTATCAAAAAACTTCCCCTGACTTCCACTGTCAAAAGCAAATTTGCTTTCAGGTCTTAATGGTCATTACCCAACTCCTCATCATTCCCGTGGTTGAGAGCAGCTCCCCCATAAAGCCACACTAACATCATTCCCTCACACACCACGTTGACTTCAGCACCAAGGTGCATCTCATGCCCTGACTTATCTTTGTACGCGCTGCCTATGAATAATTCAGAACATCTCCAGACAAGTTTACTGTTTCAGTCCAAGTGAATAAGCAGCAGTAACAAATCCGATGCAAAAGTGTAGCAGCAACAGACTGCATAGCTCGTGCAAAGCAAGGAAGGTTTCCATGGACACACTTCTGCTCAGTTCGGAGGTTTTAAGAGAAAAATGCGGCACGAGTGGAGCAGGTTTAGGACATAAGAGAAGACAGACTGTTTCAGAGAGCAGCACCCGTCGTGTTTGCCAGGCCAGTGGGGCAGGAGTGTGCAGTGAGTGCTGGAGGCAGCTGGCAGGACAAAGGCTGTGCAATGTGCCCATCCCTGCAGTCCGGGGCTGCTCTGAATTTTGCCAGCATGCTGTGCCAATTAATCACTACTGGTGTGACAATGGGCTGCGCTCCTGGCACTGCAGCTGTGCCAGATGCTCAGAGCTCAGGTGCCAAGTCACACCGTGCAGGACATGGTCACATGCAGACAGACCTGTACATGTAAAACCTCTGTGAGTGTAGACACTTCATTATAATGTTGCATTGTTTTTGGCTGCATATTTTGCTGATTTCAACTTTTTCAGCCAGAAATTGTACCAACCAGTTCAGAGGCTTATGTTAGAAACAGGCAGAATTCTTGTGACAATGTGTTTGGCAAGAATAACACTCAGCAGATTTCAAGGACATTTTGACAGAAGACTTTAAGATACACTGTCAGTGCTATAACAAGAAAGAATATCCTCCTATTAACATGTATCTACATTTTCTCCTTGATTGTTTGGTTAATGATCCCAGCCTTGTTAGCTGCTATGAGGGAAGATCCAGCAGCTAGAGATCTGAGATGAAGAAGATGAAGAATCATGGATTTCTAAATGAGAAAAGTTCAAAGGTAGAAATAGGTAATAAGGAAATGAAAAGAAAAATCTTTGTGATCATCATCCAAACTCTAGGGGGAAATAAAGAAATCTGCTATGGATAGGAGGTACTTCCATTCAGCCCTTCAGGTCAAAGGGTTTTCTGAAGTTTCTTTCTTTGAAGAGAGAAAGTAATATGAGCATGGGTTTAGGAATAAGGGGGGAATGCCCTAAATGTGGAATACAAATGGGAAGAGTTGGAAATGTTGTGGTATTTGGGACCCTGTTGGCCTTAATCAGTGTGGAGGAGAATGCAGTTCCTTGGAGTGAATGACTTTACCCTGCCAAAACTTGTCACACCTAAATAACTTGACTGTTCCTGTTATGCTTGTCCATGAACTATTTGAGTAACTGAAAGCTGGGCCAGCTTTATAGGTGGATTTGGGAATTTGTTGGGGTTCGGGGTTTGGACTTGTCAAATCTTTTATTCTCATATTTTTCAGCACAGCTTGTCTCTTCATTCCAATGTTTCCTTCAAGTTCTCTGAGCAGGCATTTTCTCCTGCTATATTAACATATCCTCCACCTGGTATGAGGGGTCCTGCACTGGGGCAGGGGTGCCTCTCCTGCACAGAGCATATCTAACTTCTTATTTTACATCCAGCTTCTAAAGGTCTTGGTTATCTTTTATCTGTTATTTAGGTAAAGAATCTACAGCAAAGAATCCTATAAGTCTTTCCAGCTATCTGCCAAACTAATTGAAAAAAGTCTCATTAATTTCTTTTGGGCAATTACTACGTAGTGAATAATGCAGTAAGTCACTCCAAGCTCCTGTGTAATGTTTCCTTGCTTTATGGATTGTTTCCTAGCATGCCTGCAGCAGAGCTGTTTATGTTGTTTTCACTTTGTAATTTTGTGCATGAAGAACTACAATAAACATAATTAAAACCAAATTTCCCTATCTCTCCTCCTATATTTCTTTTCATGACTCTTCCCTTGTCTTAATCTTCTTCATTCTCCTGCTTCCTTCCTTTCAAATTTATTATTCTTTCTTTACTCTTTCTGCTTTTTCCTCTGTTTCCTCTCCATTCCCAGTTCTTTTCTGCCCTTTTTTTCTATTCCACATGTTTTCAGAGCCCTCAAAGGGCCTATACTTAGCATAAGCTGGGGTTTCCAGAGATGACAAGTTTGTGGGTAGATGCCAATAAGATTTGAAGCTGGAGCACAATCATAAAAAAGATCTACAAACTCTTGCAAAACTGGCTTGTATAGACTCATACCTGTGAATGACTTATGAGCAGACTGTCTACATTGCTTGTATTTTCCATTTCAGGTGATCAAATATAATCTTTCCACCGTTCATTCAGCTGCCTGATTTTGTATCAATCAGTATTTTTCTTTTAAAGGAGATTGTTGCTACAATGTGGAAAGCACAGCTGGATTTTATTCCGTAAAATGTCCCTTCTGCATCTGGGTTTGTGAATACAACCCCTCTTTTAGGGGTCAAAGTCTTAGGGCTTTTCTTCTGCATGACCATGGGTTGACCAGCTCATCCTTGGTGTTCTGCTTTCCCATCTGCAAGACGGAGATATTGACTTCTTTGTAAATTACTTGGAGTTCTACAGATGACAAAGGTCTTTACTGTAAAAAATGCCTTTTTCTTTTGTTTACACTGAGAAAACATTAAACAGAGCTTGATGAGTGTTCAGCCCTTGCATGTAGATCAGATGAAGGCTGACCACTGGGATGAGAAGGGTGAAGTTTTCCACAAAATTTAGCAGTTCATCTGAACAATGTGTAGAAGCTGATGAGCATTACCCAGAGGGATTTTTTTAATTACTTCTTCCTCGGCATCTCAGGAAAAGCCATCACATCTCATTATGCAGATTCTGCTCACTAAGTGGGAATAATTGGCTACTGGAATGACACCGCTCTAGGTAGGCACTGTCCATGATGTTATGACCAAAACTGTATCTCTTTTGAAATTGAAAGAGATGACATCCTGACTGTGCTGAACACCAATATCAGTTTGCATTTTGCTCTTTTCTAAGGATCACGGTCGCACTTGCTCAGCATGTCCAATTTTGCACAATTTTGCACAATTTTTTTGGCTATTGATAAGGACTGTAGGATTTGGCTTTTAATGAAGATGATACAAATTTCACTGTGCCACCTTTCAGAAACATCATACTTGAGTTACAGGAGAATGCTCCTGCTCAGCACAGATTTTATCCTCATGAATCCTGTTCTGACAGACATAATGAAACACAGATTAATGTTTTCATGCTAAAATGTTCTCTCATGCACCTTTGCTAAATTTACATAGATAAAAAATGTCCCAAGGTGTGGAACAGGACCATATTTTTCTCTTACAACTACATAGTTTCTAAGTTGCTTTGAATGTTATTTACCAATAAAAGAAAAGAAGGTGAGTGTTTTCCCTAACCTTTCACTCCCTCCTCTATGCTTGCTGCTATTGCAAAACACACAAATGAAGAAATGAAGCAAGGATGAAGATGAATTAACAATAAGGGCTCTTGCACACCACTATGAGAAGGGCTTGGGAAGTACCCAGACAGCTGGGAGAATGAAATCCTATGTTTGTCAATAGCTGAAATGGGACCACTTATGGAATTACTACCAAAAGACACCATGTTTTATCAGGTCCAGAATATCTGCAATGGTAAATTATGCAATACAGGTGCCTCAGTTTAAATACAGATTATATTATTTCTTTAATGCTGCATTAGAAGACTCTTGGTGCAAATACAGCACCAATCTTTTCTAACAACTTTTCTAACCAATTAATGGAAAGGTTTCTTGCTTACTAGAAGAGAAGAGACAGGGCTTGATCCAGACTTTGTGGGAATGGGGAGACAGACTTCCCTGACCTTGCTGGCTCAGGCCCCTGGAGACCACTTGCACGTGAGTTTTAACGTGGATGTTCCTTGCACATCTCCAATCCAGCCCAGGGGTCTCAGCAGGGAGGCAGCCGACAGGGGTGACCCAGGGTTCATCTCACCCTGCACCGAGGGCAAGGCAGTTCTCTGTTTCCATTTTAATTGTGTCACTGCTAGCCAGGGCTCACGTCTGCTTCCTCTCTCACCCCACAAAGGGAAAATGTGTGCCAAAATGCTTCCTGTTTTTCACTGCCAGCTGGGTCGCGTGCTCGGGGTGAAGCTCATTAAGGCAGTGTGTGGCACTGAACCCGGCAGCCTCCAAGAGTGGAAACAATCATGTTTCAGCATCCTAGTCCTGAGTGGACTCAAGTGGAAGTCAGGCTGCAGAGCACAATCAGTCCAGAGACAAAACCTGAAAGCGGGAAGGCAGCCACATTTAGCGGTCTGAACAAACCAGGGGAAGGGGGCATGTGTTCCACACAGACGGTGTAATTGTCCTTTGCTTCAGACAAAGTAGGAAGAAGAGCCCGAGAGGAACACCTAATGGTGCAAAATTGCTTCTAGTCAGAGAGGTTTGCCTTCTTTCCCACAGTATGAAGGGGTTGTCCATTTTGACAACCCTTTTCTGGCTGATAGAGCCAACATGCTTTATAAAAGCATGATCCCACTAATTAACCTTTTAAATAAGAAACCATTTCTTGACAAAAGCACACATCTGTGTCCTTGCCACACTTTTCTGTACTTTATAGACATCAGTTGCGATACATCTCCCTCCCTCTGTTGCCCTACCTTTTCCCAAGCCCTTTCAGGCCAAATTGTTTGAATAATGCTGGTCATTTTGTCCTATAAGGGCTTGTATTTCTCCCAGAGCAGGTTACAGGGCTGTTGTGTCTAACTCCACTCTCACACATGGAATAAAAGACAAAGAAAAGCTGTCTAGTGTTTCATTCTCTCTCCGTTCTTGGTGGCTAAAACAAGATTTCATAATAATGCTTATGTTTAGAATTTCTGCAGTAATAAGCAGATCAGTATCAGTGTGTATGCAGTAAGTTTAAAGAGCTGTTAATAGACAGTTGGATGGCTTAGGAATTTAAAACCTTCATTACTATGTCATCAGTTCAAAGTCAATTCAGTTTACCAGGGATCCCTGATAGCATCAGTCTCTCCTTCCCAGATGAAGCAGGTATGCTTGTCCAAACTTGGAATTGCATTGCAATTCCACAGAAAAATCAGTAATAGCAAACTTTCCATTCCACAATTTCCTACAAAACAACATTTTGAAAGATGACATGTTTTAAAATTTCCATGCCTATTCTTAAATTTCATTTGGCTTGCAAAACACTCATAAACAGCCAAAATTAAAAATAGGCCACAAAGTAGAATGATGCAAGGAAAAAGAAGAAGAAGAAGAAGAAGAAAAAGAAAAAGAAAAAGAAAAAGAAAAAGAAAAAGAAAAAGAAAAAGAAAAAGAAAAAGAAAAAGAAAAAGAAAAAGAAAAAGAAAAAGAAAAAGGAAAAGGAAAAGAAAAAGAAAAAGAAAAAGAAAAAGAAAAAGAAAAAGAAAAAGAAAAAGAAAAAGAAAAAGAAAAAGAAAAAGAAAAAGAAAACACAGTGTTTCTTTAATAGTGCATATCCAACATGGTAACTGTCTGTTGCTCACTGCTTTCCCCTTCCAAATGCTCCATGAGGAGACAGTGTTTTCTTAAAAAATACATAGTTGTAGGTTTTAGATATTTTCCTGACGAGACTCATCAAGTAAGACCAGAGGGCTAAAGTGTAACATTGTTTGTTTGTCTGCCCATTTCCACTATCACTGGGAAAACCCAAAAGTTATCCACCAGGGATTGGGTTCTGCCTTCCAAAGCCAAGTGAGGAGTCCAGAAAGGCTAATTCTTTCCTTGTCTGTCAAAAGTCACTTTGTGTTTCTCTGTGTTGCTCTCCCAAGGGAGGATTTTCTTGATTAATTGGATTCTGGTGGTAAGAGTAGATGAGATAATGGTGTGATAAGTCCAGTTTTCAGCTGTTGAAATGCTCAGGACATTTGTTGTACTTAACCCTATATTAAAGAAAGGGAAAAATTTATCACCTCTTTGCCATTGTCAGTAGGAATGTAGGTGACAATGTAAATAATAAAGAAGGAGGAAATTTTCTTAAACCACAAAACTTGAATGTGGAAAATTTCTACTTTAATCCCTGAAAAATGTCTTTATCACTTTTCTAAATGGAAGCTTTCTTAAGCTATGACTCTTTTCTCTAGTGCCATGTTTTCAGCATTTTGTCCATCAACGCTTCATGGTCCACAAAACATTTCTAGGGTTCAGAAAAAGGTGAATAAGTAAAGAAGGTTCATATATGCTCTTGAGTGATGTATACACATGAATAGTTGTGGAAAATTGAAAAGGTTTGGACATCCATAAAGCAAAAAAATGCACTTGCGGTCACTGAAGAGTAGAGAAATTTTGGACATGGGTATCTGGAAGTTATGTGTTCAGTCTAAAAGACTTTTCCATAAGCTACTTTACAAGTTAAAATGATGTAAGGTTGTTTCATGATACTTTTAAAAACATGCAATGAAACTGATGAAAGATTCTCCTTTCAGGGTATCTAGGAATGCCAGACCAACTTGGGATATGTACAACTTGTAGGTCCTGCTTCCCTGAGAGGTCTTACATGCTTTTTGAGTGGGCGTGGAGAGACAGAGTTTTCCCTTTAGAAAATTTCATGGTTAAAGAGAAGCAGTGAAACAAATCACTTGCTAATGTTCTTTCAAAGAAGAGCATCATGTGAAACTGCTCCATTCCAGCCATCAGGTTGTAGCTTCCTATTTTTTCTTCTCTATTTTTCTGAGCTGCAATAATGACATGCTGCTCCTGGTATGGTATCTGACATCAGACTGATCTTCATACTCTGAATGCCAGGGAAATCTGATGGGTTTTGGTCATCCCCTGACATTCTTCTGTATCCTGAGACTGGAATCAGGCTTTGTCTCTTCCCTGGTAACACACCTTACAGCAACAGGCACCATCTGACCTGCAAGTTTCAGTAGTAAACTGCTCTTTCTTTGGAAAGCTTTGTCCTATTGTTGAGAGAGATATTTTGACAATCATTATTATTACTATTACTATTACTATTACTATTACTATTACTATTACTATTACTAGTGACTTTTAGAGACAGAGAAACCTCCACACCTTTTTCTCCAAGGCTGCAGTGTGTCCAATAAAGTACTTACATTTTATATCATCCAAGGGGCTGAATCTAAGCATCCTTCTACTGATGGTAATGTAGAATGCTGCCTTTCCAGGTCAGTGTAGCAGCATATTAGGGTGTAACTTTCATACAGAATCCCAGCTTTAACTGACAATTAACTTCGCTTTTTGGGTCAAGACTTTCGGATTTTCACACTGACACCTACACAAGCAGCCCCATGGCCAGAGACACCAAGAGAAAGACATTTGGCTCAGTGAGAGCTACATGCAGTGGTGCTCTTTGGAAAACAAATTCCTTGTGCCTCTCTACTGTATAAAAGCATCCAAATGTGCTTGATGCATGAGCAGTTTTGTGGATGTCAATGGAACAGCCTCCACATGTACAGTGAAATACATGAATTTTGCAGGATTGAGACACTCATTTTGTGATTTGCTTGTCTTGATCTTAACTTGAAACTAGTGAGACTAGAAAAATCTGTCTTCTTGTAAGAGATGAGGTGGAAAAGTGAAGCTACTGTTTATACTGAAGAAATTTCTGAGTAATCTCAGGGTAAAATAGTTAAAGCACATTTATCTTGAAGCAGTCAAATATCGTAGCCTAACTATGAGTCATAACCGCCAGGTTCAGCATCTTAGAACTTAAAAATTACTCCAACTTCATGAGAAAACCAGTTGAAACTGGAGATGGTGGCGCCTTGGAGCATCCTTCTGTGACAAGGAGGTGATATTTTCTAGACTGCAGCGTCACTTTACTTGCTTGTTATTTGCAGATGGCCATAGCTGAGACCATCTGAGTCAGTGAGACACAGTAGTGCCACAGGAAAATTTGAATTTTCAAAGGAACTGAGTGGTGATAGCAAATCATTGTGATTGGCTGAGCATCTCTGAATTTCTCACAATTTCATGGGGGCAAAATGGAAGATCACATGAAGGTTCAAAAAATGTTGTATTCCTTCCTTTCTCAGTCTTATTTTCAGCTACACACAACCAGGAGATTCAGCAACCACTGTATCTTAGATATATTTATATTTATATTTATATTTATATTTATATTTATATTTATATTTATATTTATATTCTTCATTTTGTTTCAGCAGCTGTAGTACCAGGTGCTTGAGAATCTCAGCTATCAGCATCAGGTGTTTCCTACATGTAAGACCTCGTGCAAAGAGAATTTTCATGAGCTTTTGGTATAAACAAAGTGTTTCTTAAAGATCCTTAAGTGTTCCTTCCTGCTATACAGAGCATGAGGGAAAAATACACTCTATTTTAAAATTACTTGTCCTCAAAAAGGGAAAGCTTGGCTTTGGTGACCAAAGGAATGATTTCTTCAAAGGTAACCCAGTGAAATATGGAATGAAATTCTGAGTTCCCTGTAACCAAATCTCTTTGGCCTCCAGGACATCTTTAAGCCTTAAGTGGTAATTACAGAAAAGAGCTTGCAGTGATTGTTTCGATATCTCTGCAACAGAAAGTGTGTATCACAACATGTTTTATGAAATGCTCCCTGGGTAATGTTTGGAAGTTAGCTTTGCCATATGAAGGTAAAAGTTCCCCTCCTGTTTGAAGGGTTTCATGAAAAAAAAAAAAAAATGGATCGCCCACTGACAATTTCAAAGACCAATTTTAACAATATCACACTTTTGTTTGTTTATAGTAAGGCTCTTGTCTAAACTTGAAGATTCAGGGTTGTTTTGCCCTGGAGTAGTTTTGTTGGCACTGTTCATAATCTTTTAAATTCCAAGCTAGATTTTGGAGGACAGTCAATGAATTACTTCATGTGAAAGCTATTATTCCCTATGAATAATTAGCACTCCATTCTGCAAGATGGTGAACGTGAGGCTTAGTGCTGAGCTGCTGCTAGGAATGCCAACGGTGGCTTTCACAATTGGCAGTTCAACGTGGAAAAAACTGTGGGCTTGGGCTGCCTGGAACACCGTAGCCAGGTGTATGGGCTGCTCAATGAATGAGGGCTCTTCAGAAGAAAGACAATGGAAAGCTTTTTGTGCTTTCCATGACAGACATGTGGAATGGATGTCTGTCCTCCCCAGCACCAGGTACATCTCCAGGAAGAGCAGTTTGCAAAAACAAAATCCTCCACATGGCTGCAGTAATTCCTTGTTATGTGAAGGATTATAGCTTCACAAAGTGACCACACTGCAGGCACTTGTCCAGCGTCCTCCTGTCCACAGGAGCATCACTGAAATTTTTATCCATTCGCGAAAACATCAGATCCTAAAGTGGCAAAAGGATGATGAAGAAGAGCAGGAAAAGGCAGATTTTGTTTACATGCCATGCTTTTCAGGCTGTCAATCCACATATCTCTGTGCTGGTCACACTTACACAAGCTTCTTGTAATCCTGACTAGGAAATTTCATCTGTTTTCTGAATTAATCTGTCATAACCATGTAGGAATATCAGTCCTTTAAGGCTGCTGTTATCTATGTAATACAACCTAGATATCTTTATAGATGATTAATTCTAGTGTAAACCATTTACCGCAACACCCACATACCTGGTATGTGAGATACTGATAGTGTTGGACTCTCCCAGAGCACAGGATCCTATTGCACAAAGAATCCAGTACACAAACCTAAGGTACTGAAAAAGATAGTGCATGGTTGCTCATGGAGTTGCTAGAAGTCATAGCAACCTGGAGAAAAATTGATCCATATTTGGCACTGTATCTCTGTCATTAAGAAAATGTGATGATTTCTAATGGCAGGCTATGAAAACAGTTTTAGTTCCAGGACTTTTCAGACTGTTCCCAGGAGTTTGAAATATCTCAGAAATTACTTTTCCACATAAATTGTGGAATTTGTCTTTTAGAATCTGAGGTTCAGGCCACAGGTGTTTGCACATGACCTCAAAAGTCAGTGAGTGTTCTTGTGAGAAGACAGGGAAAGTGCACACTTTAATGTTGACCTGAGCTATTTTTACCCAACATCAAAAATTTTCACACATCTTTATAATTATTCTTTCTAATTTTTTTCTCTGAATTGAATATTCTGGCAAAAGAAGTGTGGAGCCTCAACAGCTACTAAGTGTTCTGGAGAACAGAAGAATAGGAATTTGTACCCAGTGAACACTAAATCTTTGTATGAACACTGTGGCTGTATCACCTTTCCTCCTGAACAGGCATGTTTTGAGTCAGAGTGTAAGAGAGACAGAAATTGAAGAATTTCTAAATTAAATTCTCCTCCCTTTATGCCACTGGAATTGAATGCTAGGCATACAGTTTTAATGCAAGAAAGGACTATTTAGGATCATCTTGCCTGACAAAAGCCATAGATTTTTATCCAACTGGTTTCTCTCTTGAGCCTCTAACCCTTAGTAGGGTACACAGGTTCAATTTCAAGGCTTCAGCTGAGAAAGAATCCAGTGCACCCTTGAGCAAGTGATTTGGTTGGAGATCTTTGCTGTTAGGAATGCATACATTTGCTCCTGTATGCAGTTAGCATAGCTGCCAGATGTTGGATCTTGCTCTACCCTATTCCATTAGTTTAAAAAGCTCTTTGCTATCAGAGGTATTTACAGACCATGTTCAGATCCCTTTTTACCTTTCTGGGGATAAACTAAACAGACTGAAGTCCAGGAGTCATAAAACCCCTCCTTACAGAAAGGTTTAACTTTAGTTTGTTGCTCCCTCTGAAAGGTGACTGTAAAAACAGAGCTGTGGAGTTTCATGTTTATGGTTTTAATGGTTTCTATATAAAGAACTTTGGTTTACCAGTTAAAATGCAGCATGACTGCTTGCCAGACCTTTCAGTTTTATCATAGTCTCTGAGGGAAGTTGAGATTTTGCATCCTTTCTGTCATCACAGGCAGTAAACACAGATTAAATCAGAGCAGGGATTGAAGATTGGTGTCCAGGTCCATCATCTGCATCCCTCTCCCTTAGAGGAAAGGGATCACAACCCTGGTGACATCAAGCCATCTCATGCCGAGTGATGTGACTCAGAACTCACTCAGTCCCCCCATCCCCTGGGCCCTTTCTTGGTCCCCACCACCTGGATCCATGTCCAGTCCCACATTGTTCAGACTGGGAAATGAGAGGCTGGAGAGCAGTGCCATGGAAAGGGGTCATGGTAAATGGCCAGTTGAATCTGAGCCAGCAGTGCCCTGGAGCCAGGAGGGACATCCCTGTCCTGGGGGCATCAGGCACAGCATCACTAGCCGGGCAAGTNGGTTCTTCCCCCAGAGGGTGGTTGGGCACTGGAACAGCTCCCCAGGGCAGTGGAACAGCACCAGCCTGGAGAGCTCAGGGAGTGTTTGGACAACGCTCTCAGGGACATGGTGTGACTCTTGGGGATGGTGCTGAGCCAGGACTTGGACTCAACGATCTTTGTGGGTCCCAACTCAGCATATTCAGTGATTCTCTGATTCTGTGATTTAGTGATCTTCTCTGGTCCTGCTGCTCCCTCAGCTTCCCCACGGTGGTGGCACTGTCAGTGCCCTTCCCTGGGCTGCCAGCCCAAGTCCCCCTGGGAGGCCGGACAGGTGGCCCTGTTAACGAGTCACAAGATGGCACAGAGGTCTGATCTCACTCCTTCAGCCACACCAGCTCTCTCCTGCAAACACCTGGTGAAGCAGCGTGCTGCTCTTCAAAAATGTAACTTGAATGTCCCCTCATATAAAAAGCAGCAATTTTGTTCCATGAACGGATTTCACTTTTACAGTAATTTCTTCACAGCAATACTGCCCTTTGAGGCAAAGAAACATTTTTTTCTCCCCCTTGTTGCAGTTGGTGGGTGTGAATAGAAAGAAAATTCCATACATTAAAGATAAGAGTTACAAAAAGAGTGGAATAGATTGGTGACTGTAAGGAGCAAAACCTAAATACAGAATGAACGAAAGAAAAAGGGAAGAAGAAATGAAGGAACACAATAAATATTTGAGGAAAGAATATGCAATGTTTCTTTTTGTCTCTACTATTCTTTCTTCCCACCACTCCTTCCAATTTAAATCTTTCTTTTGGTTGTAGGCATCAATCCAGCAAGTATATGAAGCAACTAATTAGTGCTATGTATGGAAATAGTATTATTAACTTAGGTGACCACAGTCAAGATCAAATTTCTGTTCCTTTTTTTTCTATAATATACATGTAGAATTATATTTCCCATGATGGAATATTTCCTTTGCAATTTGTTAATTGCCTTTTTTATTATGAAGAGAATTTGTACTCAGAGAGCTACAAAAGGCCATAGGGCTCCAACAGCACTTAGAAACACGGTCAGATTTGTAATGGGAAATAAAGAGATGAATTAAATGATCCCCAAATGCTTTCCAAGGCTGGAACAAGAGCTATGGCTGTCTTTTAACAAGTTCACTTCTGCCTAAACACACCCACGTTGTCAAATACGTAAATCCAGGCTCTCCTGGGTTAGAGCTGCACCTGCAAGACCCAGAGGTGCAGGAACAAACACCTCCAGGTGTTTTTTAACAGGTGGGGAGCTGGATGTGAGCTCTGGGGAAACTCTTTGGATTTGCCCCAGTTGCCGGGTAACAGGTGCAACACCTGTCTCCAAAAAACCTAACTACAGACCAAAATGTGGCCAACCTTCTTGATAAAATACTGGGAATGCAGGCTGCAGTGTTCTAGGCTGGGTATCATCACCCTCTTTCCTCTGCCTGATGTTTTTACCATATGGAAAAGATTTCCAAATACATTTCACAAGCTGTGTCCTTTCAATTACCATTAATGATATTTAATTCTTGAAGATATATGTCTGCTTAAATATTTATTATACATAAGCCTGCACTATAGAGTTAGAGTCCATTTTAAAATGCAAATCATCTCTAAGAAACAGATTTAAGACAGATCTTATGCAATATTTATCAATTAAAACTAGTTTCAGGGATTCATAGTTGCATAATGATTTATAAATAAAAAATAATACCGGAGGATATGTTTCATTTAAACTATTTTATTTTCTTTAGATTCAGTTATGTCTAATATTTTGGTAGTTAAATTGAAATCCTGCTACATAATTTACATCTGAGAACATAAGCTAACATCTAATTTAATTTCATCTTCTTTAGAACAGAGGTAAAACATATTCTGCAGATTTATAGGGACATGGTAGGATTTTTTTATAATTAACCTGTCAGGACACAAGAAATGCATGTATGGATAGCCGTTAGCAGTCTTCCACCATTGCTAAAGTCTTCTTGCAAAGAAATCAAGAAGGGTATGGATTCCTTAAGAAGACCACAGATCATGAATGTTTGTTCCAAGTGTTGTCCAGACCTGGCCCCACCTAGGCTGTGAGATCTGACACAGTTCTGGTCACAATCTGTATTGGTTCAAAACAAAACAAAAGTTCAGCTGCTACTGCTGCTGCTATCTGAAATGTTTCGTTGGTATAGCCAGTCTGAACTGAATTGGAAGCTTACTATACAAGAGTAACTTTTTTTCCCCCAGGAAGAAAACATTGGGAAGTTAATATTGATATATTTTATTCACAAAGCATTTGAAACTTCGTGAGCCTTCAGAGGTTGGCAGTGCCTTAAAAGCATCTACAGATTCAGAATTTTGTCCTGGTGTTGTGTAGTTCAGTCTGTCCTGTTTTCCTGTATCCTTCTGTTGCTTCTTATCTCAGACTTACACTGAAAACCCCTTTAGACACAGACCAGCCTTTGCTTCTGACATTGTGCCCAAGGCAGGGTTGTCTTTCCCTATGAAGTCTTGATGGTTCAAACAATCACAGCAAAAGGCCATTGTAATAATCTGTTTAGGATTCCTGTAGCAACATATGTCTGAAGACTTCGAACAGATTCTTGTTTGAATTGCAATGAATCTTTAGGGAAGAAAAATATTCTGGTTGGGATTTAAGTATTTTCAGTGGTAGAGAATCCATCACAATCCTCTGCAACTGATAAATGTTAATTATCAGCACTTCTATCAATTGTTATCATTTCCTTAACACAACCACAACAAAACCTACTTGTCTGTTTATTCAGAATTGCAGATGAATCAGACCTGTTCAGTTTAGGAATCTGCCAGGATGGAGGTATCATCCTGCTACGCCGCTCCATCCCAAAGGGTATTGTATTTCTCCAGAAATTCAACCCAGGACACATCAAAGAGTTTTGGGGGAGATTGCTTTACTTCTCTAAACAGTTAACAAGCAATAGAGCTGAACAAATAATGAAATATGTAACACTGTGGATTTCACTTCTCCCTGCTGCAAAATGTCCATGAACAGCACATACATTATTTAATGTGGCTCTCCAGAATTGCTGCACGGAGCTGTACATTTGTGTGTGTACGTGAGAAAGGAGGATTATTACTCCTTCCCAACCAATTGCTTGGAAAATTCCCTGTAAATATTTTGGTCTTGAGAAATATTAACTGTGATGGGTCACATCAGTATTTTGGTATTCTTTCTGGACTTGACAGGTGCCATCAGCAGGTGAAATGTATTTGGGCTTCACCTCTGCCATGCAGACACACAGTTGGAAAATTCAAAAAATTGAAAGAAAACAAAACAAATCTCCCATTCTTGAGCCACTCAGGCCTTACATGAGGTACCATTACTGCAAATCTTGTGTTTGGTGTTAAAATCTGTGGACAAACCTTGAAATAGATGCACTTTAGTGAAGCCAGGCTGGCCCTGGCCTCTTTCAGCATCAGGTCTATAAGAGGTTTGAGAGTTCCCTGCCAACAATTGCCTCGCTAGGGAGAAGTGGGAGACAGATTCATGTTTCACTCTCCTCTCATCCCCCACAAATACCTGCACATCCCCTGATTCACAGCCTTCAGCAACAGGTAAAACCTCAGGTAGGCAGCAAAGGACAGTAACCCTTGTATGTATCCCGGTCCTCCCACTGCCTCCAGGGAACAAAAATGTGGACTGGGTGCCTGCCAGGCACAGCAGCATGGAAGATTTGAGGGCATTAAATAAAATTTTCTTTTTACTAACAACCTTCTGTGAAATTAGAACCTATTTGTCCTGATTGATTGTTTGTTTGTTTTTTAAGTACCTGACACTGAAATGCAGCTAACAGGCATTCTTGGTATGGCTTGTATTATGAAACAAGAAATTATTTTAATTGCCCTAGCAATTCCCTTCCCGTTGCTGTAAACAAAATTATTCCCTTCAGCAGCAGTCTGACTCATGTCGTGGCTGACAAAGGAGCTGCTGTGTGGGGGCTGCAGCCTTTCCCCTCACCTGGACCACAGAGGCTGCAGCTATCCCTGGGATGCTGCTGGGGCAGGGACTGACCTCGCAGCCCTTTGCTTCCACCTGTCCTCACCCGGCGCAGTTTGCACAGACTCTGCCCCCCTTCCCTTTGCAACTGCTTTTATTTACAAGTTATTTCAATGCTGTGTATTTGGAGATTGTTTTAGGATAGGGAAAGAGAAGAGTGCTGAGCTGAGAAAGCTTCGAGAGCCCAGCTCTCTCTGAATTATTTCTAGATTGAAGTATCTTTGTGGAGTTTGAAGTTTTTTCCCTTTGAGCAGGTTCATCCACTATAAAAGGATTCAAGTCAAGACAGAAAAAGTTGAATCCAAAGGAGTAGAAAAGGGATATTGGTGCATGGGAAAATCCTGTGGATTTTCTCTTAACATGTGCTGATCTATAGATTGATGCACTAAATGCAGGACACTATTATGAAAATGGATCTCTGGCACTGCACAGCCTGCAGAAACTCCTCCAGTGGCGTTGGCTTTGAGATCACAGCTTCAAAATTATTGATTTAAGCATTTTATTATTGATTGTGTAATTAAAGTACAAGTGAAGGAAGGAACATGCAGCCAATTATGGTATTCAGCTTCACTTTATATGACGTTATGAGACATATTATTTATTTGTGTCTTGCTGTGGGATGAGATTGAAATGCGTCTTCAGATACGCTTTTGGCCCTTGGCAGGTGAAACATCTTGGATTAATATCAAGTCTTAAGCCAGGAGCAAAATTATATGAACACTGCACTTCAGCTTTCATATTCTGGATGTTTAATCACAATGCTGTAGTTAACTAAATGCCTGTAACTTTTTCCATAAGCCTAAGAAGTCTGTATTATTAATAAAGAGGTCCTTTGCTGAGACTTTTAAAACTCCTCTATGTTCTCAATGCTCAGGTGAAAAAGGGAGAGATGAAGAGAGATTTTCCCAGATACTTCAGGGTGTAGAAATGACATCACAACCTTTTTTCTTAAATTCATAATAATTTTCTGCTGGCTACACCCTGTCTAATATGCAGCTTAAATTATGTAAAAGCAAATCGACCTTATTTAAGAGATACAGACTTCTCTGGAGAAATATCTATTTTTCCTTCATGTATCTCTCATGGTGTCAGAGGAACTGCAGAAGCACACAGCTCCCCCAGTCAGAATTTGCTCATAGACCTAAAAAGCCCTTTGATACTGATACACACACATTTTAATTAAGCAAAGAAGACATGTCTTCAAACTCATTTAGGTAGTGGATGATACAGCAAAACTAAGCCAGGTACTTCTCAAGTCTATATTGAGTATCTTTGAATCTGATGACAACAGAAGGAAAATCTCCCTGGTGCAAGGGAAAGAGATATAGAGAGCATTTGGGAAAGGGTGTAATGCAGATTCAATGACTCTTATTTTCTATTAAAATATGAAATTGAATTATAACGTTTTTGTGTGTGTGTGTCGAATTTTGTCAATGCCAAATCAGCTGGAATTACAAATTTTAAAAAAGATACCTTAAGCATCTTGCAGTATTTACCTTGTAATAATCATATCAGCATTTTCAGGTGGATATGGTATGGGTTTGCTGTGGTGGCTGCACTTATTCAGCCTGAGACGAAGCAGAAGAGATGTTATTTATAGTAACTCCTTCCATTAAACTCGTAGCTTGTTCTCTGCGCCACAGAGGAGCATCCAGCAGGCTACAGAGTTCAGATTACTCCAACTGCTCAGACAGCAGTCTGGCCTTCATCCCATAATCAATAATGATCCATCCTTCATTTTTATTGCTACCTAAGCATAACTACTAAATAGATATGGTGGGAGATACACCACTATCACAGCTAAAGCATCTTTTTTCCACATCTTGTCCATGACACAGCAACACTCTCTTTTTTTTCTTATCCTTTGAAAAAATTATTTTGAAAAGATTTGCTACATTGATGAACTAGATTTTCCCTTAAAAGCCTGGAAACTCTTTTGGGAAACCTCATGCAGCTAGGTTACAGAATGTTTTTTCGCTTGCTTGTTTTCTAATTGCACAGAGATCACAGCCAAAAACTTGGTATATCTGAACACACAGAGGCTCTGGAAGATGTAATCTGAACTCAAAATTGATTTAGATTGCAAATTTTGTTTTTTTGTTTTCATATAGAAAAACTCTGAAGCCAAACATGCTGACCTTGAGAAGACTCCAAACTCTATGGCACAAACTCATCTCCTATAAAACCCTAGAATTTACAATCTGTTACAAAGAGAGCAGAAGAGTCTCTTGGTGGTATTGATACTATTAGTATCAGGATTAATTATTCAGTAATTAGTTACATTTGGTTCGAGTTATTATCTTTTGCTTTCTGTTCTTCATTTGTTAGCATACCTGTGTCAGATTGCATAGGATTAGGTTTCTTCATTTGGATTACTTGATACTTTTAAAACAGGAAAATTATAAGCAGAGCAGTTTTGGCTTTGAATTTTATGGTACACAGTCCTTTGAACTAAAATTTGTAATACTCTGGGGGTCCTGTTAGTACTTAAAATTGAATTTGTACTTCTGAATAGTTGGGGTAGTAAATAACACAATCCTGTCATAATCCTTAACTCAAAATAAAAGGAATTTCCTTTTTTAAATGTGCCAATATTTCATGGAAAACCAAGTGGAATTTTAATAACATTGCTAATTTCTAGTTAGTAACCAATAATTGGAAACCCTAATTATTCAAGATTGCTTTTTTCTATATTTTCTAAATTCTGGATGTTTATTATGAGTTAACTCCTTATTGAAGAGTTGTGTAGGAGTGTTTTCTTGCCTTTAATATGAGTTGTTTTCCATCCCTTAAATTCTGTTCAGAATTCTGAAGGCCATTTTTTTCTCCAAGATGAATCTATGTAGAAGCCTGAACTGGACTGCATATGAAAAAGGTTGAGGGCAAAACTTGATATCAAATTTCAATTTTGTTCAAAACCAAAACCCAGGTGAGAAGACTGTATTTTCTAGCACTCTGTCAAAAATAAGCAGTATTGAGAAATATAATTTACTGAGGTACATTTGAGAAGTTCACAGTGCAGTCAAGGAAGATAATGCAGTTTTCAGGTCTGTGGGTTTAAACCCAGGCAATTGAAAGGAATGTTGCTTAAAATGACCATCTTCTAAGGAAATATGCTCAGTAGCTTCTCCAAAATGAAGACTAGCTGGCTTATCAGATTTTCTAGTAGATACCCATCTACAGATCAAGAAGTAAAGTTCTTTTCTCAACCAACAATTCAGGCAAACAGGACATGTCTGCAGTAGGGAAGGGTTCAAAGGGCTGTGCTTTGGTTGAACTGGAGATGGTCACCTGTTCACCTGGGCCTGGGTCACAGCAGTCCCATGTTATTAAAAACTATAATTACAGCTGCTTGCAGAGAAGATGTCTGAAGAATCCAAGACTTTATGCCACTAAACCTCATGTCACAGCTACGTCTTGGCATTTTAGAATTTAGCATTTTAAGATCTTGGAGCTTAAAAGTAATTGAAAAACTGAAATAATTAAATCATGCTACGGAAATCAGAATTCAAAATAACTGCATTTGCTAGGATTAACTCTGTCTGGCACTGTACAGGTTGGGCAACACGGATTGCTATTCCATATTTTGTTCTGAATATGGTCTGAATAGCATCTGAATTAACTCCTGAGTTAAGAACTATGTTCCCTGGGTTTGATCTAGCTAAAATCACTTGCATGCGCCTCACATTTTGACTGTGTGTATCAAGCACTCATTTTTCAGGCAATCATGCACATCAGAGCATTCACAGATCATTTCAGATACGGCGAGAAAAACATCAGCTCTTGGGTAACACAAACCTGTCCCAGTCAGGTATCTCTTCCTTCCAGACCCACTGTATCATGTTTCTATGTAAAAGACAACATCCTTCCTGGAATGCTGCCCCTTAGGGGGAAGAGCAAGGGGGAAAAAACAGGGAACTTGCCTGTGAGACAGTGGTATGTCTTTGATTCATTGATCCTAAGGACAATGCTGAGACATCCTTAAGAATTTAATGGCTTTGGGACCTGAGTTCCAGCTTGCCAGTGTTTTTTTTTCAATTTTAAAACCATTGAAAGCTGGAGAATTTTTTTATTTTTTTTCTTCTTTTTTCTTATTTCTTTTTTTATTTTTTTATATTTTTTTTTTTTTCAGCAGTGAAAATGCTGGCTTGATGTTTTTCATTTGTTTGGAAAGAACAAGAATTAGTGCCCCTCTCCATAGTCTTATGTTCACTTAGACTATACCAGCATGAAGTCAGTAAAGGATGTTGGTATTAAAAACTGAATCCTTTTCTTTTCCTGTTTTTGGATCATCTGTGGATTGTATCCCTGCAGCTGCACTGAGCTCCCAAAAGTCCATAAAGCTGCACTTAGTGTTTCCACATGTAGCCTGATTGCAGGGACACATTAAAAACAAATATATTAAAAAGAAGGTTTCAAGAGCAGGCCTGACACTCTTCCCTGTAAGTCTGGAATATAACCATATTTTCTTCTGTTATTCTAGCTGTATTGATATAACTAACTTAAATTTATTTTAATCAGAGTATAAAGTCTATCTTAAAAACTTCATTTATTTATGAGCAGTATTTAAAACAAGTAGTATTTACCCTGGAATCTCTTTCAACTTGTTGAAACTGTAAAATCCCATTAAGGCTGTCTCTTCTTTACTTTAGTCCATTCAAAAACCAGCGTCTAAGTCTTCCAGAACACTGACAGAAGTGTTTGTTAGCTTCATAGAAAACATCCAAACAGTTCATGGAATTTATGCCTTGGGGAAACATTTGTTTTTCTTGTTTGGTCAATTAAACACTGCCTTTCTTAAGAGAGGGGGTATTGTAACATCAGGCATGATAATAAACAGAAACTCCAAAGGGTTGCTTGCAGAAAGTTTGGGTTGGTGTCAGAGTTCCAGTTATGCCTTTGGAGAGCTCTGACATTCGGGGAAGGGGTAATGCAAACTGAGGAGTCTTCTGCACCATTTTGATTAAGATTATTCAAACTGAATAGCTCCAAGCTTCTTATGAGGCTGGTGGTTCTCTACTGCCAAGAAATGAAAAAAAAAAAAAAACAACCAGAATTAAACTATGTGATTATTTTTTCAATGTAAGCAAAGGGAATTTAAAGCACAAATGCTATGAAGAAGTTATCATGGTGCCACCAAAAACATTGGGAAAGCTTTTCTGCTGAAAAGGAATTGATGCAAAAAGCAGACAAATTCTTGAGCTGGATGGAGGCTTAGAAAGTGCTGATTCAACACAGACCCCAATGAATTCACCAACATCTTTATGAAATGTTTTGCTTTATTTCAATACATTTAGGATGCATGATGTTAATTTTAAGTTACATTTTTATGCTTACATTTTAGATTTATATTTTTTGTAGCATTATGCTAGAGGGGCCAAAACTGCATATGAAGCAGCAGTGAAGCAATTTTTTAAGTATGAAGTGAATAATTAATTTTTAATTATTTCAATCTCACACAAAATCAAGGATTACAGATTCTGAAGCCTTGGACTTTCTCATGAGGTGGTCTCAGGTGGGAAATCATCAAGTCACAGAGGATGTATTTCCTTTCATTGGTTCCATTTGCAGGTACTGCCTTCACAGTCACAGGCACAAAGTCAATCCAGCTCTTGCTCTTTTCAGGAGGTCTGGTTGTAGAACTGCACTCAAGAAGATCTGTCCTATTCCTCTGTCTTTTTGGAATCTCACCAATGATGTAAAATGAAATATGAAACGTATTCTTTAAAGTCTCAAAATAGCTGATTGTGAACTTCCTCCTTTGATTTCATACCTACTTTCCCTCTACCTACTCTCTACCTTCTGAACTGATTATGTTAAGGATGACGCTGGAAGAGGAGGTGGCTGGAAAAATACAAAAAAATCACATATCTGTGTTTCCTCTCTCTCTCCATTGGGTTGCTGTGCACATATAGAAACCCTGGACTGCAGTCCCTAGCAGGCTTGTGGCAAACCATAAGTAGGACATGTTAACCATGATTCTCTATGAAGTCCTTATTAGGCTAAACCAGCAGATTTTACTCTCCTTCCTTCTCCAGGTTGCGGTGGGAGTGTAACTGATGCACTTCATTAGGGTTTGAAATTATGTGAGTAATTCTATTGTTTCTATCGCTCTGTGTAAAGTGTGTGTGTATAATCACCCAGCTTCCTCATGATAGTATGAGTAACCCCTTTTTATGACAAGCTCTTTCCATATTCCCTATTTTTTGCTCTAAAACTTGTGATTCTACCTCTGTGGCTTTGGATTGATTCAGGTGAGGGAGGAGGCTGGGAGGTGGGAAGAAGGAGGGATGCAAAGGGAGAAAAAGAGTATTTTCCTTCCCTCACCTGTAACCCTGATGGCTCAGTTTGGCTGTGGGCTGGAGATGGATGATAAACTGGAGGGGTGTCCATGCAGGTGTGGCAACAGAGGTGCCTTGTTCTGTTGCCAGCAGGTGGAAGCTGTGGCTCGGTGACGGTGTCACCATCCCGGGGCCTTTTCCATGCTCACTTTCCGGTGCTGCTCCTGCTGGTGCAGTTGAACTATGGAGATGGGAAACCTGGGGCCAAGAAATCAAGTTTAGGCAATGTCTGGAGTTTGCTTACAGATGAGTTCTTTTGACAACTCCGTGAAGAAAGATCTGGAAACCAAAAATTTGAGCTGGTTCTGGTCACAAGAATATTGCTCTTTAATCATGTCTAGCAGTTACCTAAAAGCACTGAATGTGCAACTTGGCTGAATTATTTCAGGTGATACATCTGTTTTCCTTTTGCTGTGTATGCCCTGTTCTTGCTGCTGCTCAGTATTCAGTAATGCCATCACATCCAGCAGTTTGTAGTGCTTTTCCCAGCATGTCCCTGTGTTCAGCTCCCTCAGACAAATATTCATACTAGTCTCTACAGTCACATGTATTTTGCAATATTCCTCTGCCACTCATTCCCCTCAGCGCTGTCTCTGCTGCAATGTTTTGCCGCAGGAGATGGACAGTGCTGTTCAGAAAATTTCCCAAAGGCTCAATAAGGTTTTTTGTTTCTAAAGTTGAAGGTTTGTTATACTTCCTGGGACTGAGACAGTTCCCATCCTCTTGGAAGAGCAGAAGAAATAGGTCTAAGGAAGAAAGGAGTTAAGACACCATCAACTGGATTGATGGATCGCTTTTCTTTACTTCCTTTGTGGTATACAGACATAAACAAAAATCTTCTATCTCACACTTTGGTATTTCTGGCAAACTTAAAATACAGACCAACAGAAAAACAAACGTAGCACATACCAGGAATCAATCCCACAAACCCAACTTTTTTCTACTTTGCTGCCACAAAACCCTAACCCCCCCTATTGTTAAAATAATTGCTTCTCTTCTTTCCTGCATAGAAGCTCAGCCCCCTTTATAGATGGTCCGTTTCTTTTCAGTGTCTACTGCCTTTGTGGTAACATTTTTACTTGCAGGATGAAAGGGTAGAGAGCCCACTGGTGACTTTCCATTGCTGTTTACTTTATGCAAAATCTCCTCAGATGCTCCTGCAATGGACATCTGGGGATCTTTTCTTCTGCAGTATCCAGCATGAAAGGGATCCTTGTTACACATGCAGTGAATACTCATCATTAGAAACATATCAATGCTTAGTTGTCCTCAAATAATTGTTGTTGCCACTGGCTGGAAAACAGAATAAATGGCAGGGAAGACATACCCTGGGCAAGTATTGATTGATGTTCCAAGATATTGCCAAAAAATGAGATCCACAGAAACTACAGTAAAACATTACAGTACAAGTTGGTGAGACACTGTGTTCTGAATTGTTTTCAACTTTGTTGAGAACATTATTGATCTTCTATATCCAAGGGGACTTGGTTTCTTAAGTGTTTTCATTACAGCTTCTGGCTCACCTACAAGCCCACTAAACCAAGAATACTTTGTCTGGGGATCTAAGTGGTCTCTGGTCTGCCTTGCCCTTGAATTGAATCCGACTTTTAAGAGACTTCCTCAGCCCTGATGTCGTCAGCAGAGCATGGTGTTATGTTGGAACATGAGGGAAATATTAGATCATGGAAATTAACTAAGTGGAAGGACTTAATCTAATTCCTTCATCCTAGGTTATTGTTTTTTTAGAGTCATAACAAATTAGGAGGACTAGCTAGTACAGGGAAAAAAGAAAGAAAAACACCTTACCCCAAAAAAAACCCTACAAAAAAAAACCAGACCCAGGCTTGTGATGTCTTTGCCTTGTGTTCTGATGTGTCCCTACTCTTGTGTCTTTATTATAAGCTCTGTATTTTTCAGAATATGCTCTCCACTGTCTTGCATGGAGCTGTGGGTTACTGGTGTTAATAGGCTGTGGTAGAAAACAGTTTTAAAATGTCTGGTGAAGAGGATTGTGATGGATATGGTCACAGGCTGGTGAAATGAGCCAGAAGTGGTCCTAAATGTCTGTTATTTCATTATTTTGAAAATACATAACCTAGGAGAAGGGCTGATTGAAACAGCTGCAAAACACCTGAGTTTTTATTTTAAGTGTTAACTAGAGATGATATAGGGCATTCACTGCAAACAGAGGCGTGTGAGCTGTTGGTCACAGTTCTGCTACCCTGGCAGTGGCTGCCACTTTAGAGAATCCCTGGGTCTGAGGATGGGTTGGGGCAGTTTCCCAGCTGCCCTCGGACAGATGGAGGAATGGATGGGTGCCAGACTGCTCTGTGCTTTCTCTACAGGTTTTATGTGACCCAGCAGAGCATTACTGAAACAGCAGGTCCTGTACCACTCATGTAGTAAAAGCTAATGGGTTTGTTGCTGAAATTTTTAGGTTTTCTGTGTGCAGTTGTAAGCATCCCATTTATCTAACAGCTGTGCTATTGTTGTTTATGACCACTGACTTGAATGAGTTACCAGGAGCTGTTCAGAAGGGGCTCTTTGCTGCCTGTGGCTGTTTTTATCTTTGCTCTTGTGTCTCTCAAAAAGAGCTGAGCTTTAAAAAGGTGTGACTCAGCACAGTTGTGTCGTGTCATTTATTATTTTTTCTTGCTGAGAGCCTTGGGTATTACCTCAACACATTTATGAAACAGGGCCCTATTGTGGTTAGCCATGTACACAAATATGCTGAAGAGTAGTCCTCTCATAAATTGAACAGTACAATGAGAAACACCAGCTAGAGACATGAAAATGAGCACAGAAAAACAAGATGATGTTGTAGCCATCAGTGGCTGGGTTAGTTTGCCACTGCCTCAGCTGAAAACACAGGATTTCAACTTGTAAAAAGCTCTTTTAAAAAAAACCAAACATGAACTTTACATCATATTTGTGAGTCAAACAGAAGCAAATGTTCTGAGGCGGTGAAGCAATTGAAAGAAAAAATGTTTTCAGAGTGATTAAAATAGAGTACTAGCAAACCTGGGCTTGCATCTCATGGTCCTTGCTGCTGGAGAATGGGTCTGTTCCTGTGGCTGGTGGTTGCGCTCCCAGTCCTGTCCTTCTCTGGCATCACACTTCTGGAAATTGTGTCATGGCAGGACTGAGAGTGTGCTGGACCAGCTGGATCAGACAACATGTCCACTGCTCCAGAGGGGATTTCCAGAATCCAGCCCTGCTCCCATGGGAAAACACAGGATCGCCCAAAGAGATCCCATTAAAATAAAGGTTCCAGAAATTTCCAGCCTCTCTGCTGCAGAGCTGGAGCTCAGTTAGATCAAGAGCTCCAGGACCTTAGGTTTGGCTCCATGGGTGACTAACACTCTCTGGGGGTCTGGTTCAGCTCTCACTGCCGATGGTTTTCCTTTTTTCTGTCTGATGGGTTGACTATGGCTGGATACCAGGTGCCCACCAAAGCCACCCTATCACTCCCATCCTCAGCTGGGCAGGGGAAAGAAAAGATAACCTAAGGTCCATGGGTTGAGATAAGGACAGGGCAAGAGCGCTCACCCATTGCCTTCACGGGCAGAATAGACCTGATGTGAGAAAATCACCTTAATTTATTACCAACCAAAGCAAAGTAGCATAATGAAAATTAAAAAGCACACCTTAAAATACTTCCTTTCCCTTCCCTTCCCTTCCCTTCCCTTCCCTTCCCTTCCCTTCCCCCTGGGCTCAACTCCACCCCTATTTCTCCACCTGCTCCCCCTCAGCAGCACAAGGGGACAGGGAACAGGGGCTGTGGTCAGTTCATCATCTCTGCTGCTCCTTCCTCCTCAGGGGAAGGACTCCTCTCACCCTGCCCCTGTTCTGGTGGGCAGTCAGATATAGGGGAAGCTTCCAGCAGCTTCTCACAGAAGAAACCCCTGTAGCCCCCCTGCTACCAAAACTTTGCCACAAAATCCCAATACAAAGAACCATGGAATGTTTTGGGTTGGAAAGGACCTTAGAGATCTCTATTCCAACTTTCCTAAGAGGAACAGGGAACCTACCACTAGACTTCTAATCATAACATGTAAGTGTCAAACCCCTGCCAGCTGCCTGATAAGTCTTGTGGCTCAAAAATGCATTTGATTTTAGGGAAGCTTAGAATGGGGTGCAGTGATCCTGCTGTGTGTATTTCCATGAGAGCTCCTCCAAGACTTAAGTACCATTGCGGTGGCTGAGGGGAGATTTTATTTGTGCATAATTTTCATATCTCTGAACAATATCACACCCTTTCACATTGATCCAAGAACACAGAGAACTTCTGAGTTAACATTGTTTTTTCCCTGTGACTGTGGTTTCCTCCTTCCACCTTCCTTCAGGGCGTTCAAGGGGTCAGACCTTGCTGCTTCTGCTGCTGCTGCATAAAATTGTTCAGCTGAAGTCTGTAAGGCCACAGCAATTGACCACAACTGAGTGTCAGTCCCATGGATTGGTTTTTTTTTTCTCTGATTAAAAACTCAGGGAAATTCTCCTCATTCCCTGATTCCCCTAAGCCCCATGATCAGGTCTATGTACCAGCACACCGATTCCTCATGAGCACTTGGAGTGACACAGAACCGCTCTATGGCACATTTGGGATGTTGCAAAGTGAAAAGGTCATTTAGCAGCTCCTTCTGAAGTGACACCTTTTTCCCCCTGAAAATAGACATAAAGGTTTTTCTGTCTCTCAGGAGAGATTCTGAGCCACAGCAGTCACTGGTGTCCAGGCCAAGGGAAAGTTGCAGCAGAGTCAACCTCCACTGGTCCGTGCAGGAGCTCCAAGCCTGTTGTTACTGCTTATGTTCCCAGGTAGGGAGGTGAATCAAGCATGCAGCAAATATTGTATGGTCATCTGTGTTAAATACTCAGAATGAATATTTAACCTGGGGGGGGGAAAGTATATAAGAAGGTAATGTGTGTATGTTGGGAGAGGAGGTAATTTTTAAGACAAAAAATAAGGTATTTGGAAATTACTGTTTGATTCTCGTGGTTTTCTAGATCTGGAGGAAGAATGTGTATTGTTTGAGTCGAGGAAAGTCTTTGGGGAGCCATTCTGAAAGTAAAAAATGACATGATTAGTACAAGGATTGTCCAATTGCCTACCCATACAACTAAAGAATACTTTTTTTCCCTGCTGAGCTATGCGCAAGTTTTTGTGCTGAATGGATGTTTTTGGGAGACTGATAATGCCAGAGGTATAGGCTTGCTAGCCTTTTCTCTCCAGTTGATACATCTGGGGCAGCCCAGTCAAGGAGCACGTTGTGAAAACAATAACATTTTGAAATTAAACTAATCACTGAGAGAAATAATTCATGTCATGACAAAAATTAGTTTCAGTTAGTTTAGGAAGTGGCATCTATGTTGTAGCCAGCTGCAACTGGATCTTGTCCATCTTTCCGTTGGGGACTTTCATTTCAATTGATACTGCCATTGGAATAGCTGAGACTCAACTCCCGATACCTTAACTTTCTGTTTTCTGCTTATTTTAATGCTGGATCCAGTCTTCTGGATTCCCTACTCTCGTTATTAATTATACACTGAAAAAATAACAAAATATTATGAAGCACTGCCATGTCTGTGGAATCCAGCATACTGGATTTTTTGCCTGGGGTGCCAAGCAAGATTAATTATTCTGATAATAGTAGGATTAATCCATTCATCACATACAGTAAAAAGGCACTGTTAACATTCGCACTGAGTTATTCTGGGTCTTGAGAGTTGCAAATAGCAGAACTGGCATTTAGAGGGCATTTGTGCCTTTAAAAAGACACATTCCCCTGTTACCTTCTCCTGCTCCTTGGGCCAGATTCTTGCTGCAGGGCTGGCTGTTACCATGGGGGCAGGAGGCAGCCCTGTGGAGGGCTGTGTAGGTACGAATGTTTGGCAGAACCCTCCAAAGTGAGGTAGATGGTAAAATTACCCTGTCATTTAACACAAAACAAAAACAACAAACAAACAACCCCCCTCCAAAAAAAAAACCAAGAAAAAGAAAGGAAAAATAAAAGAAATAAGGAAGTGATTTTGTTTTTCTCTGATTGCCTTAGTTCCTGCTTTCCTACAGTGAGATTGCCAAGAACGGTTGCACGGCTTTTGAAAGCTAATTTGAGGTCAGACAGTGAGTCAAAATCAGTTCTTGATTTTTGTCAAGTGTGAGCTGCAGCCGAAGGGTCTGATTTGGGAAGAGGGCAAGCAGCCACACTGGCATCTTGCCCTCGCTGCTGCTTCCAGCTGCCAGCATCTTCTGTGCCGGCCTCCACGTTCCTGCACTTCCTCTGAACTGATGAAACTCAGGGGCAGGATCCTTTCAGCGCAAACCCCTCATGTTCAAAAAATGTCTTCTATTTTGGTACAGGGAAAGGAAAAGAAAGTTAGATCTCTGGAATGTGCCCTCATTAAAAAGAGGCTGGTAACTGGCCGGCTGCACGACTGGAGCCCGTCTCAGCTCATGCTCTTGTAACTGAAACAACTCAACTTTCCAGAAGTCTCTAAATGGATTGCTTTTCAGTCGGAACAGTACACAGACATTATAAAACCTGCAATTAGTTTTACTGTAGGGCCATAAAATATAGATCTGTTAAAGTCTGGGTACAGAACACATGGACATCCTACAGTTCCGACCAGCACAGATGAAAGTCTATTATGGATGATGAAAACAAGGTACTAGAAAATCCATTAGGGCTACTTGTTCCCACTTGCAATGATAGTCTCTGTAACCACATTAAATCAAAGCATCTCTGAGACTTCATTACAAATTTCTTTTATCGATACCGTATACTGATATAAATAACAGTGTAAGAAAATCTGGGAGAAGAAATTACATTGCATTGTATGATTTAGGGATCTGTGATCAATTATTTAGCATTCCTATCAGAGATGCACTTAATATTTTCATTGGAGTGGGACCTTGTAGTGCTGGAGACCATGTGCATATTGAGTGAACCAAAATCACTGGCCCAGAGGGCTTTGACCATTTAAACTGAGTTAAGAGCATAAGAGTGTAAAATGAGAGAGAAAAAATTATTAAACTCCTCTCTAGATACCACCACTGTTCTGGGATTGAAAATACACTCATATCCAGTAAGAGAATGGAAGGACACATTTGCTTTTGAACTCTAGGAAACAGTAAAAACAGAGAGCATCAGAAACCTGCGGTCACTGAGCATAACAGCTCCTTCCCTGTTATCTTCAAAGCCCCTCCTCTCACAAACAGAAACAAGAGTGGCTGGTGTCTCTTCTGGAAATAACAGGTTTGGTCAAGAATGGTTTGCAAACAGAAGCAAGAACTGCATGTTTTTGTAGTAAAAAACAGAACAAAACTTTGTACGAGGGCAGGTAGTGATAGGACAGGGAGTAATGGCTTTTAACTGAAACAGGGTAGATTTAGATTAGATATTAGGAAGAAATTCTTTATTGTGAAGGTGGTGAGACACTAACAGGTTGTCCCAAGAGGCTGTGGACTCCCCATTCCTGGCAGAGTTCAAGGTCACATTGGATGGGGTTCTGAGCAGTCTAGTCTGGTCTAGAGGAAGATGTCCCTGCACATGCCAGGGAGGTTGGAATAAGATGATCTTTAAGGTCCGTTTCAACCCTAACCATTCTAAGATTCTCTGATTCTGTAATTAAGATTGTTGTGCTTTTGACAAGAGTCAAAACCAGCCTTGCTCTTCCTGATCCATCAGGAGGTTTGTATTTGAGTTTGATGGCTCTACAAGCTCAGAACATAAAAAAGAGATATTAATCAAACATGGCAATAAAGTTCAGAGAAAGTAACATGAACCCACAGAGTTGTTTGCAATATGTAATTATCATGAGCTGGTTGGCAGTCCTGCAATAAGTACGCACAACAGCATGAGTTAGGAATGTATAATCAATTTATCATCAATTTTAGCTTGCAATTTCTTTGTTTGTATTGGTCTATACAACCTCATCATACTTAAATAGTGGTATGCAATTTTGTGAAAATTGTTCAAAATTAAAAAGCCCACCTTGAAATAAATGATAACAAACCCATCAATTTCTAGCATAAATATGTAATTTGCATTTTAGAAATCCAAGGTTCTTACAAATACAAATTATAAGAGCTGTGACTTGTTGACATAGATGAGAAGTTGTGTCTGTGTCAGTCACTGGTTCCAAAATAATTTTAAACAAAAATCTGAGACTCAAACTTATAATGCCACATTGGCAGGGACTGCCCGCATGGGTGCAGTTCAGGTAATGAGGGCAGAGGCTCTTACTACCTAAAGGGTGTGGAAATCCAGTTTTTATTCAAGATGGCTTTTCAAATCTCAGACTCTTTATTCAGCATTATCACCTCCTTGCATTTGTCCCTGTGAGACAGATGTGTCAGGGAAACATGTCCCTGCCCTGAAGGATGATGCTGCTGTAATGAAGACAGATTTCCAGGCATTTTCTTTCAGGATAGATGGGGGGAAGAACGGAATAACTCTCTGGTCTTCTGTAGACCTCAAATGACCTCAAATTCTTTGTCTCCCTCTAAGGCTAAAGCTCTGGAGACCTTCCCCAGGGTCTGGGCAGCTGGAGTTGATGCCACATGCAGGAGCAAACTCTCAGTATAAGCAGCAATTCTTGCTCCTGACCCAGGTCCACAGCCTTTCTGGCAGTCACAGCAGCTGGTTGACTCCAAGACAACCTGTGGTCACTGATCCTTTATCCTTCTTTGGGTCTGAAAATCTGGGTTTGTTTTATCACTCTCATTCTTTAAAAGGAGAAGTAGATGTGAGTGTCCTAACCAAACAGAGCCTTTGGGACAGTTGCTATTCCTAATTTGATCTTTAATCAGTGTAATCATGGAAAGGGGATAAATACAGAGTGTCTACATTACTGGCATTTATACAGAAAGTGGGGACCCTATAGCTGCGTGCTTCAGCATTAGTCAGGATTGCTCCTTTTTCCTTTCCACTTCACTGCAGAATGGTACCAGAAAGGTGGATCTGCCAATTATGTACCAAAAAGCTACAGATTAAAAAAACACACAGCCTGCTGTCTCCCCTCACCATGGTCTCTCCGAATTGCTGGACTGAAGGCCACATAGCAAAGCCAAAAAGCTGGAAAACTTCCTGTCCTCACAGAGGCGGCATGACATATCCAAAGTTCTTGTCTCTAGTGTTCCTAATAAAAAACCTTTTGAGGTTTAGCTGAAGCTCCTGAGAACATCCTTGAACATGGCTTCTGAACACACCAGAGTTACAGCTTTTATGTATGTATCTGTGTATATCTGTGTATATATGTATGTATGTATATATAAATATTAAAAAAAAGCTTAAAATCCAATTCAACTTCCATTTCAGACAAATGGCGTACATACACTGGGTTTAATAGGAGAGTAAAATCAGGTCCCAGCTCATGAAAGGACTTCAATCTGAGCTTTGAGGAGGTGATACATCCCAGAGACTTTAATTAGTCATGTCAGCAAAAGCTTTGCTGACTAAGGACTTCCATAGCTCAGCTGGTCTGCAGGGCAGCATCCAAGCTGGATGCTATAGGATGTTGACCTCTCTCGAGAACCCTGTGCAGCAGCCAACCATCTGCAAAACATGCAGAGTAATCATAATAATTCCCTCAGCAGTGTATTTCAGAGAGGAAAGGGAAAAGAAAGATTTAAAAAAAAAAGGAAATTAATTTCTGTTAGTGTTGAAATACTCCTGTGATTATTGCCTTCACATTTTTTAGTTTGGGGCTATATATTAGAACATTTCTACTCTCAACACCAAATGTTGTAACAAGGTCTTCAGGGCTAGGACGAAAAAGAAAACTTGTTATACTAGTTCGGTATTTTCCCCCATCAACAAAGATAGCTCTTGATCCTTAAGAGGAAATGTGTTTTAGGGGTTGTTAACATTATTTATTAGTTGCCACAAATAGCTTTCATATCTAATTGTAGCGATGGCCAACCTCCCTGACCCCACGAACAATGTAACAAAATCTTCATATGCCTGACAGCTTGTTATCCCAGAATTTATAGGGAGAGGAAGGGAAAGAAGGTTATGGGTCGGGGATTTTTTTTCTGAAGCACTGATACATAAAATACACCAATATTGCTCTACCTGACGCCCTGAGCTCCTCCATTCCTCTGGAAGCGCTGGCAATGGCAGGTGCTGCTCTGCAGAACGGCTGCCTCTGGCTGCTGGCTGCAGCATTATCAGGCCAAAATTGTTTTCCAAGGAAGGCCTGTTTGCACAGGAGGGGGCAGGAGGTGGGAGTGTCCCCATATGGAGGTGAACCTGTGACAGTGCAAGAGGCTGACTTTAAAATAAAGCCACTCTTTGGCAGCTTCAGCTCTGGAATTCGTTGCTTGTACAAATGGACGGACAGAAAGCAAAATGAGACTATTTTTCATGTACCACATGTAATAGCCCTTTAAATACTTTGTGAGCCCTCTAGTGGTTCTGTCCGTGCCCTGGAAACCTCCGGGAGCCGGCTGGAGCCCGGCAGCTCCGCGCGAGTACCAGCTCTGCTCTTAAGGGTGCAGCGTGCGCATCTCCTTTTTTCTGATCGCCTTTCAAAACCACGGAGGTGAGGGCTTTGTTTCTGCCTCCCCTGATAAAAAATTCTTCAAAACAAAGGTGTGTGGCTCCTACAGCCCAGGCAGCTGTGGTGGGCAACTGAGACAACGTCACCCCTAATGTGTGTGCTGCAGGTCTGGTTTTCTGCGTGCTGTGCTCTCTAGGGTTAAATAGCATAGTAGAGATACAGCAAGAGTTCACCAGAGAGGAAAAATTTGGCTGGAAAATCCTAAACCCATCTCTGAAAAAGCTCATCTATGGGATTTCTGTGCAGCGAAAAGCATCACTCTGCTTTTATTCCGAACACAGTTCGGAGCGCTCCTTTATTTTTTTAGAATTGACTCATAAAGACTACAGGAGGGCACCAATTAGTGAAATAAACCTCTAATCCTCAGTGCAGTGCCTGCTATAGGACTGCTGTTTAACAGCCTCCTTGCTAATCAATTCTCTTCAGTCGGCTAAATGCCATAGATGCTATGTAAATAAATGCAAGTTTAAGAGTGTTCTACAGCGAGCAGTTAAAGCTGTGTTCCTTCTCCTCCACCATAAAATCAGCAGGCATGTTAACAGATATCTGCTCCACCTTGTAGAAACGACTTTCCTTGTTCGTTTGATTGCTGCAGCTTGGGAAAAACAGAAGCAGGGAACAGCAATAAACTGCCTGTTCTTCTTGGGCAACACCTTAAACATCTGATACCTCGATGGCAGCCAAGGCATGGAACAAAGATGCATATTTTAGAGTGAAAACAATGCCCACAATTTAGGTGGCTTTTTTACTTCTTCAGTGATAAATTGAAAGCCAGACTGTCATACTTGGAGCTTTCCAGAGAAGATGGCTGCTCTTTGTCACCCTCCTCATGCATAGCATTCATCCAGAGGAGATGTTTTTCCTTAAAAGTTAAGATGTTTTCCCTTAAAAATTGAGATATTAGTGAAACATATAATAAGTGTAGTTTGAAAAGAGGCGATATGCAAAACCCCATCAAAGACAAATGAAACCCAACTCTGTTGAGGACGATGGCAAACCCACATTGTCTTTAATGGAACTAGAATTTCAGCCCTCGTTTTTAGTGTGTCAGTGAGAAACAACTCATAACTAACAAAACTTTTTTTTTTTCTAAGCAAGGTCAAAGAAATCTGAAAAATTGTGTGTATTTGTCATTTCTCTTCTGTGCTGTCCTGAGGCAAGAGCAGTGATGCTCAGAAAGAGATAATCAAACCCTTAATATTTCCAATATACATCCCAGTATCCTCCAGCAGAGAGATGAATGTGAGAAAATGAAGACACAAGGAGATGAAATTACTTGCCCTGAATTATCCATCAGAACTTTAAATAAAGCATAGGTCTTGTGTGCTCATGGCATTGAGCAGACATTTAAAACCAAGTAAATGAGACGACACTGTGTCCTGCAAGTTCCAGAGTTACTTATATTCTTGTCGGTCTTCATACTTATGTTGAATAACAAATCTTAAATAAACAAAACATTTTGAGTTGAATAACTAATCTTGAATAAACAAAACATTTTATATGAGGTCTAGCATTTAACAATTTTGAAAAGCTCCAAAGTTCCATTATCTTGCCTTTGTAGGGAAATGCATATTTTCTCTCTTTTTTTCAGTGTGGATTTTTAAATAATTTCTGATAATGTTGTGATATGTATCATTGGAAACTTCAAACACTCACTTTGTTACAGATAAATGATCTTAATTATACAAATTCCTTCTGCCTAGTGGGAAATTACTAATATGGCAACATCTTATACATTAACAGTAACTAATTCCCACATATATTATTTATCAACATTTTAGTACATAGCACAGGTGGTGAGCTTTTCACTGACTAAAATGGTGAATGAACTCAGGTAAATTATACTGACAGACCATATGCACCATGTGCCTGACTGCTGAAAACTAAGAATTTCATAAAGCAGAAACAAAGATGCCCCATTTTTTTGCTCTCCAAATGTTACCAATCTTGGAGCTCATTTCCTTCCATGCACACAGAGACACAAGAGTTTCATCATCTTTATTAGGTATATTTACTAAGTATAGAGAACTGGACCTGTTGACACACTGCACATGCAAAGCCATTCTGAAATTATTAGTTTAACTAATAGGCAGTTAAATTATTTCAAAATATGTTTCTATCAGGCAAGGATGCTTAAAGAATTCAGTAACTGCAAAAGGTGGTAGCAAGCCCTGTAAATTCAGATCAGTGCAAACTAGACGACAAAGGGCTGGTTATGCAAAAAATGAGAATTGAAAAGAGCTCAGTGAGTCCTGGTGAAATTCCATGATAGCAAAATGTAACAATTTCTTTGGAGAAAGTTTGAGACGGTTTGTTTTTTTAGCTTTATTTGAATTTTAATTTTAGGATAAGATGTTGAGAAATCTTATTTTCGGTTTTCTTAAATTAGAAGGATCCTATCCATTTAGGAAAAACACTGGGGGCTTTTCCTCTACCTTGCATTAGACTGAAAATATACATGCTTGGTATAAAATAGCTTTAAAATCTGTAGCCTAATTTCCTGCCAAAGATTTGGGTCTGCTCTTACTAGGGCTAGTGGTTTGTCAGGATAAACCACACATGTTTTTATGGGGAAAATGCAAGGTGAGCATCATGAGCATGTAGTATAAAAGAGAGATAATTTTATTTAAATACAGACATTCTTTATTTTTAAATGCACATAATGAAAAATAAAAAAACCCCACAAATATTTTTCGTATTATTTATCTTTACTTCAGCGGTAGCAGTAGCACAGTGGTACTATTGCCCCCTCATCATTTCTGCTGCTTCGGCTGTGTAGAGGGAATGAGTTTGTAGTAATGTGAGGTCATGGGCTTCTGCCTGTGGTCCACAGCCTCCTGAGCTCACAGCTGACTTCTCTGGAGGCTGCCAGGAGGAGAGGCAGCCAGCCCAGATCCTGGGCACTGGTCACCCTACCAGCCTGCAGCCCTCTAACAGAAAACTCCGGGGATCTGTGCTGGACAAGCTGAAAATCATTGCTGTTACAGATTTTCACACAGCAGCCTTGTCCCTCGAGGGTGTAATCACAGAGTCATCAAGGCTGGAAGAGACCTGCAAGATCAGCCAGTCCCACTGTCGACCCAGCAGCACCACAATCACCCCTAAACCATGTGCCCCAGGTGCCACATCTGGTGGTTCTTGAACACTTCCAGAGATAGCGACTCCACCACCTCTCACTGCAGCTTAGTCCAATACCTGACCACTGTGTCAGTGAATTTCTTTTCTAGTATCTAATCTGAACCTCCCTTGGTGAAATTTCAGCCATCCCCTCTTGTCCTTTCTCTTGAGACATGGCAGAGGGGACAGATCCCAGCTCTCTACAACCTCTCAGGTGGTTGTAGCTGTCTCTGGGCTCCTTACATGATCACAACTGAGACAAAGCAAATCTGATAGAACTGAGATAAGGTAATCTCAAAACTAAGATAACATAACCACTTGCCCAGAGAACTCTTTTTCTCTCCACTAATTAATTGATCAACTCTGGTGAATGAATATCCAGTCACCAAAATTTTCCTGTATGAATTTTGTCCCGTTAAGGCCCTTTCCCTCTGAAGGAAAGGTGGCACAGAACCAGAGGGGTGGGTCCATACTAACAGCAGCTCGGCCAAGTCAGTGCCCACCTTTCACTGCTCCATCTTTCCTGCCCCTTTTCCCCAGCTGCAGGTACCCTTCTCTCTCCTCATACTGGCTTTGGGAATTGTGTGGCCTTAGGGTGAGCCTGCTGACTTGACAGGTTGACATATCTGGCAGAAAATTGTTCTTTTACTTGCATATTTATTTATGTGCAGTGTTGGATTTCCACCAGGTCAATTCTCTGAATTGATTTGCCGTGGGGCTATCTGATCACTAGAAACATCCCAAGGGGAATGGGGCTGGAGCATGTGGCTGGGGGAGGACAGAGGGTGAGGGGCAGGGTCTCCTCTCTCCTCCTTGGCAGGACTCAGCAAGATGTGAAACCCTAACCAGAAGCTGAAGCTCACTGGCAGCTTGATGTCCTGCGTGCTCCTGTCACACACTCCTGTCCTGTCCTTGCACCAGCCCCAGGAGCTGCAGGAGCTGCTTTTGCAGGAAGCCTGATGCTTCTTTGCAGTGCTTGTTTCCAGCTGCACTGGCAGAAATGCATTGCACTACTGTGCAAGAGCCCACCCACCCCGGTGGGAGGGAGCAGGCAGGGCAGGAACATGGGACCACAGCAGACAGATAGGACCCAGATGGCTCGAGATACTTTGGAAGGGCGTCTGAGGTATCCAGAGGAAATCATGAGCTCTAGCTGTGAGGTTGGCATCCCTGAGAGCCCCTCTGAATGTGTTCATGGTGCCCCTCTTTCCCACATCACTCAGCACATCTTTCTCCTCTTAAGAAACAAATGTCTCTTTATGGCAAGAGCCATGGATTGATTTTAAAACACATGAAGCCAGCTGAAAACAAAATGTATGTGACAGCTATCACAAAACTGCGGCTCTAACAGTGATGGCTGCCTGGATGTCGAAACGGTGCTGAAAGAGAGTTCGACTCACTGCAGTGGCAGTCGTCAAACCCTGACATGATGGGAGGTGTCCTTCCTGTCTATGCAGCCATTCCAGAAGCCAGAACTGTCTTTCTGCATCTGCCTTATAAAAACTTGCTTCTTGAGCTGCACGTATCAATTCAGTTTTGTTTCCTTCTGTATGATGAGCAAATGCGAGCATTTGAGTTTATCAAGCCACAGCTGTGAGATACCTTTGACAGGGAGTCTGCAAATCCAAATCCCCCAGTCTGATGAATATTCTCAAAACTAAGCACAGTCAGGCTTCTGTGCTCTGGGTACCACACAGGGTTTCACAAGATGTGAGGGACTGACAGAACAGAGCCGTGAACTTAATTATGAAACAAAAAGCAACCATGAGAGCAACTATGCAGTAACTAAGGGTACCCAAAAAACAGAGATTAATTCTGTGTTCTTGAGATATGAAGGACTGGCTGTTACAGACCTGGTTTATCACTGTGTTAAACCAATTTTATGTAGGTGTAAAAACAGGATGATAGATCTGTGCTGAATAGCCTTAAGTATGCATCCCCTCTGTTCTGTCATACACTCTCCCAGACATAAAACCAGCTAATGATTGAGAAAATCAAAGAAAAACCTACTAAAAATGAAATGGTAGAAATGTCAGGTGCGGGGGAAGAGAATCATTACACTCCTTGATCAATGCACTTCTACTGAAATGATTTGGCCTGAGGGGCAACAGAAATTTATTGGAAAGATAACTTTCAGCAAGATAAAGACCTCTTGCAAAGAAGCATTAAAATATCTTTGATGAGTAATTAAACCAGGCTGAAAGTTTCTTAAAGACTCCAGATTTAAACACACACCTTATATGTTTGACCATCTCCATCTTAAGTTATTTAATGCTTGCAACTCTTGGAACACTGTTCTGTTATTACTGAGCTTATTGTACAGTACTTTATTGGTTTAGGAGACACTTTGATCCACAGTGACTTACTCACAGCATAATTCTCTTCAAGAGAAACAAGCATGTGACTCTTTCTACAGCAGCAGCACATTCCGAGTGGATAGTATGGCACACATTGCAAAATCTATATTCTTCACAGAGCATGTGTTCATGCCATGAGAATTCATTATTTCTTCTTTAAAACTACATGAGTCTTTCTCAAGTGTAAAAGGCATTAGGAAGTGCACTTGAAAACACCCTGAAGTTCAGGAAATGCCAAGGAACCTCATTTCTAAGCGTATTTATTTGCACAGGAACGTCAATATGCAGAGTGACTGCTGGGGTAGAACAATGCAGGAAAAGAATTTGCAGAAAGGGGGCCAACGTGGCTGGGATGAGCGTATTGTGAGAGAAAAGTGCACCTTGCATGGTAGCAGGACCTTCCAATAATGGGTCCATTTAATTCCATCTATGATCAGTTAATTTTAGCTATTTAAATTATTGCAAATGTATTCCTTATGAGATTGTTTCAAAGAAATATTTAGCTTGCAATAAGTCAGTAGTAATCAGTGGCAATGTTACTTTTACAGTAAATGTACATGAAGTTTATGAGTGAATACACAATAAGACATAAAAATATCTATTTGGAATTTCCAAGTTTTACGGGTTTTGTCCAGAAAAAAAAACCTTCTGAGAAGCCTATTTACCCAAGTAGATATCTATATACACTCATTTACTGTAAGAGAAAGCAAACTTGTGTCCCCTGCAATGTTTACTTTGATTAACTATAGATGGTTTGCCCTTTGATTGCTGCTAATGTTCTGTGGAACCATTTGTTTTCCTGCACAGTTAAGGGCATTAAAGGAGGAGGTATTGCCTTCTTTTTCAGATGAATTAATTTTAAAAGCATTTTTGTTTAAAAGGGGATAAAAAAAAAAATCTTGCAGAAACAGCTTGCCCAGTCTCTCACCTGTCCTCTTTAGAAGTGTGCATGATCAGACACCTGGGACATGGACCTTATGAAGGAATAAGGAGAATATTTTTGTGAGGAGCACTCTGTTAAGTTATTGGCAACAAATCACTTATCCCTCAGGCCACGCAGCACTTGCATTTCTACTGGCAAAACCTGGAGGGAACCTGTTCTAAGTTTACCTGCTATTTATTCTGAAAGGTTTTAATAAAGACTTAATTGTAAAAGGGTTTCCAAGGAATGACTTGAGAAAGTAAACGTATCCCTGTCCAGGGAAAATAATGGTTCTGCCGCATAGTTCAGAATCTTTGGGATTAAGGATGTGGCTGGTGGAATTTATGAAAAGTAAAGTAAATAAATACATCAAGATATGATCATTTGGAGATTGTTTTTCATGACTGCTCTTTCTCCTCTTTTTGTGCTGTTTATTCTTCTCTGTTGTGCAGCCCTGATTGTTTCCTTTGGGAGCTGCTGCAGAGACCTGGGGTCTGGCTGGGTCTGCACAGGCTGATCCCACCTCGATGTGCTCAAAGGGCTCCAGCCCCAAACACACCTTCTCAGGAGACAGCAGACAAAGGAAGGCTCAGGTTTCGTTGTTGGTGTTCAGAGAGATGCTGTACCTGTTGTGGGTGGGGCCTTCACCACCCTGCAGAGCTCTGGTGATGACCTTCCTCCCTTTGCTTTCTGTGGAGGAGTTTGGTGACAATGGACTTTTGTCCAGCTGAAAAATGGAAGCAGTTTTGCTGTTCATCTCCCCCGGAGGTTTTCAATGGCTGGTGTGCTGCCGCAGCTCTGGAGAGCTTGAGGAGCCCACTGCTCTCACACCGCAGAGTCAGGGAAAGGCACGAGGGCTTGAAGAGCCTTTTGAGAGGCTCTTGAACCTGAACTTGGCCACGTCTGTGCCTGTTGTGAATGAAAGCAAAGAGCCAACCAGCCCGAACCAAGCTCATGTTGCAGTAAAGGGAATTTAAATCCTAAGCATGTTTTGCTTCAAGGCTATACAGACACCTCCATTTGGTCACTGCTCTGTCTTTTTATTCCAGTGCCCTTGTAGGAATGCAAATTAGGACCAACAAGGAACAAAATAATTCTGTTCCTAAGTAGATGCTTAAGTTATGGCCATCAGATGCAAGTTTTAATTATCATTGAGGTAATTGAGTACTAACATTTTTTTCTTTTGTTTCAGGCTGTAATTATCTCATTTTACACCATCGTGGTCACTGCCTGTTTTCACGGGGAAATTTTTTTTGCAGTCCCTCACACTGATTTAAAAACTCATCTGAAATTACTAGCACATAATTAGGACTGAAACTAGGAACAGCTCTCCCTAGAAACTGAGAACAGCACTGTCCTGACAGCAGCTCACAAGGGTGTGAAAACTGAGCTGACAAAGCCAGAGGACCCAGTGGATGGGAACCCACAACACTGAGTGTGTTGGGAAGCTACAAGGAGCCAACACAGAAAGGTTTGGCCCCAAATCCTCCTCCCGAGTGTGTCTGCTGAGCAAAGGCCCATTGCAACCTCTGTCATTTCAAGATACTGCAGAAATACTTTAAGAATTAAATTTTTCTCTTTAAATAAGTATATTTGGGGGAGTTGCAAGCGTTACTTTTTAGAAATAATTGTCTAAAACCCCAGATGTTTCACATTTAAATAACTTACCATGACCTTAAAGGTCTGATGCTGCACTCAGGCAGGTCTCAGTGTTTAGGGTCTTGGGACCATCTGAGATACCATCCATATGTTGTCACTCTCTCCTTTCAGTGATGATTCAGACATTAAAATTCTCACTTTTATGATTTGTCTTTCAATGTGTTTTGCATTAATATTAACATACAAATAAACTCCAGTAAGTTATTAGGTGTATGAACATATCATTAATACAAGTGTTGAATGACTAGGGAAGATAAGGGTGCTTTTTGTCCTCCCCAGCATTTCTAAGGATTAAGAAACTGTAATGTCTGAAGACCCTCTTTTAAAATGTTGCTTCACAGTCGCTGACTAGAAAGATCAGAACATTTCCTGAAATAATGTGGTTTGCATAAGGTCATAGCAGAGATCAGAGGGAAGAATTGCACCATGTTCCAGTTAAAATAAAAATTTCAACCACTGAATTTGCTCTTTGGTAATTTTGAATATTTCCCCCAAATGAGCATAATCAAGATACCTCTGCATATTTTATTGTGCATATATCTGTATTTTTATACATACCCATGTATAAATACATAGCAAATGAAAGATTTTGGTTGTACCACATGCAACTACAAAAGCAAAGCTACTTCAGAAAATTAACCAGTAATAAAATGCTGTAATTTTTCTCAGAAAAATAAGAAAATGTGAATAAAGATTAGATTTATAAAAACAAAAATCCATCTGGAAAACTCTTCTACAGCAAGCAGAGCTATTGTTCTTTATCACAGTGTGGTTGGACAGTCACCTGCAGTGTGGCAGCTGTCCCTGAACTCCACAGAGTTCTGCATGCCAAGGGCTCTGTACGCTTCTTGTAATTGCTAATTGAAATGTATAGGAAGATAAATTAAAAAAAATAAAGGGAATATCAGAGTATCAGTTGTAACAGGGCACTGGAAACCGTAGAGCCGCAAAATATTGTCTGGCTGATGGTGCATCCAAAGTTCATCTGGAAGTTGAAAGGGGCCGCAGGAAGACATCGAATACACCCAGGAGATAACAATGTAAATCAGGTTTTGTGGTAACTAAGGTATGTGTAGAGAAAACAGAGGCAGATGCATGTTTAGATTAGTGAGTCGTGCTAGACATGATAGGTGCTGAAACTTCAAGAATTGATTGCCAAATTTGTTGTTATTCCCATTCTGGGAAGAGAGTTTGGAGTAGGAGAAGTCATTAGCAGCACCTCTCTCGACAGGTACCGATGTAATGATTAGTAAAACACCTGAAAACATGCTGTGCAGCCCTCTGCAGATCTGGCTGCTGACATAGCCCTATAATTTTCTCTTACATTTTGTCTTTTACCTCCTGGTCTTCTAAAATGATATTTTTCCACCTTCTTTTGTCCTAACCCCTGATTTTGGAGACTAAAATGAAACATATGACACAGCCTTCAGTTGTCAGGGTCAGTAGGAATATTCACTTGCTGAGAGTTAATCACACATCAAAGAGGCATTTTGAATGGCCATTTTAACCCTGCAACACTCTGGCATATACCAAAGAAAACTGCACTGGCAAGGATCAGTGTTATCCACAATGTTGTCTCCCCAGCTTTGTTTATGGCAAGAACCTGTGCTTTTAATTTATCATAGTTCCCTCCTGAAGTCTGGTGTTGTCACGTAAAGCCCAACAGAGCAGATGTTGTTACGACGATGATTATTAACATCATTATTGATGTTTGTAAATTAAAGCCTGTTTAGGGGAGCAAGTCACCTGCCCATTTTAGTTCCGTGGAACTGAAAGGACCACGAGGTCCCCATGCTTGTTTGAAGCATGTTTTAAATAGGGATGAACCTGAACATATGTTTAATTGCCTCACTAGAAGTATGGAAAGTCTCATTTTCTTCATGGGACAAACCTTTGTTCCTTCCAGCCAGACCACGCAGGCACAAATCACACTGAAGAGCCAGAGAAGCCTCTCCCTGCAAAAATTCCCGGATTGATCAAACTTAACACCTAATTACAGAGCTGGTGAACCTACTTACACTGAAGGCGGTTTGAAAGGCTGCCTGAAACATCATGGGTTGAGATGCCTTTGTCGGGAGCATTGTGCTGTGATGTGTAACGTGGGTGGATTCCTGTGGGATGTTGACAGTTTGTGGGAAATGCATGTAGGAGGAACTGGGTTACGAAGACCAGGGGGTTTAATTTTTTTTTTCTTTCACTCTCTCATTGTACTGTGTGTGGGCTTGGAGATTTTGGGGTTTTGGTTTGTTTTGTTTGCTTTTTAAGGTATGGGGAAGGAAGAGCTTCTGGCTTTGGAAAAATCTGGCCTCTACAGGCAGCGCGTCATGAGTCACTCGTTCCTGAAGATTCGATACTACACTGGTCCTGCCCTCTCAAAAGGATGCTGGTTGATGCTCTTGAAAGCTCTGGTGCTCCTTTTTTTTCTGCTCATGGCATTTATATTGAGTGCTAATCACTTGTTAAGATGTGGATTTATGTAAAAAATTAATTAGCTCAGCAATGTTTCCTCCACTCTGCCTGCCAGTCTGTCTCTGCTGGGACTTGCTGGTTTTTTTCCAAACAGTTACAAATAGCTCTCAGTATTATTATTATTATTTGCTTTTAAATAATTTCTCAGGCTAGTATTTTTTCCCCTTTCACACCAGAATTGGATTTTCTCTTCTGTGTTATCCCGGCCTGAGGCACAGGGCAGGCATGACTTGGGTCTGCATTGGCAGTGGGTTTTCCACATGCAAACATACAGAGTTTGATGTTCATAGACTGACAGCAGGGCAAGGACAGGGCCAGAGGCTTTGCCTTTGGAAAAGGATGAATCTCACCTTCCTGAACAACTTAGGCCTGGTATCAGCAGGGCATGACAGATCCAAAGTCATAACGCCATCCATTATAGAAAAAACATTTTCATGGCACCCTCCGTCCCATGATTTCTCTTCCTTTCCTGAATATATGCTGGAATTGGCATATAGTATCAGACCAGGATCTGTTTAATCTAGAGATGGTGTTTACAACCTGAAAAATATTTCATGAACTTTATGAATTTGCATATTCTAGTTTTCTTTGTATGCATTCAGTCCATTTTAAATCTGGTAGAACAAAGAGCTTCAGAGAATAATTTTGTATTGGTGTTGTGAGAAAAAATGCAGTCTTTTGTCAATCCTTATGGATTTTTATCATGCAATGTTTCCACTTTTTTGAATGAGAGAAATATTGAATAGGAGCACAGGATATTTCATTTGTATTAGAGTCATCATATTGAAACCTCTAATATATTCCTTCTTATTTTGTCTTTAAATTAAATGGACCTAATCCTTTTTATCTTTTCAAGTAGAAAATTCTTCATTCCTCTACTTATTGTAATTATTTTTTTATCTGAATCCCCTCTGTTGCTGTATTATCTTCTCTAAAAGCACTGACCAAAACTGAACACAGTGTCCCTGTGGGCAGTGCATTATTCATTTACCTATCACATTATACTGTTTATAATGTTTTCCATCCTGTGTCTTACGCCTCATAATACACAATTTGTCACTTTTTTCCCACAGATTACGCACTCTACAGAAACTTTTCCTACATCGGGAGTGAACCAACCCTTTTCCAGAGTGTTGCAGGTCAATAAAGTGTCTGTGACTTTCCACATTCTTCTTACTAATTATTAATGCTTCTCATTTATCAGCATATGCCAGGCTGCCATTCACCTGGCCTTGTTAGGGTCACCACCACGTTTTTCTTCAATTTTAGCCGATAATGTGTTCAGTTTTGGGCCCCTCACGACAAGAAAGACGTTGAGGCTCTGGAGCGTGTCCAGAGAAGGGCAATGGAGCTGGGGAAGGGGATGGAGCACAAATTTCATGATCAGTAGCTGAGGGACGTGGGGGTGTTTAGCCTGGAGAAAAGAAGACTCAGGGGGGACGTTATCACTCTCTAAAACTCCCTTACAGGAGGTTTTGACCAGGTGGAGGTCGGTCTGTTCTCCCAAGTAAAAATTGGTAGAAAAGAGAAAACAATCTAACTCAAGGGGAGGTTTAGATTGGATATTAGGAAAAAAGCTTCACAGAAAGGGTTGTCAAGCATTGAAACAGGCTGCACGGGGAAGTGATGGAGTCATCAACCCCAGAGGTATTTAAAAACCAATAACTGATCTTCTATATATATTAATTATTATATATGAAGGTGTAAATGTGGGACATGGTTTAGTGGTGGGTCTGGCAGTGCCGGGTTAACAACTGAACCTGATGCATTTTCCAGCTCAAATGCCTCCACGATTCTGTGTGTGTGTGAGTGTTCTGCAGGTGCTCCCACACCCCTTTCTCGGGTTCATTCCCATCAGTACCCCCACTGGAAGACACGAGACACCCCAGCTCCGTTCCTGCCAGCCCATCTGGGCTGTTTGTTCCTCCTCTTCACCCCACTCCGTGCTGTGCTCCAGCTGCTGGCACCGGGGCTGTGCAGACGCATCTGAGCTGGCCCAGGCAGAGCTGGCAGCAGAGTGGGAGGCTGAGAGCCCTCCCTTAGGCGGCTGCCATGGTCTCTGTGCTGATACACCCACCCTGCAGCAGCACGGGAGCTGTGCTGGCAAAAAGTGACTCACGTGGAGCTCCTCAGCCTCCAGCTGCAGCTCGGAGCCCGACTCGTGCGTGGCTTTTGTATTTCAGCTGTCAGGAGGGTCACTCCAGCATCCCGGGCTGCCACGTGTTGAGCAGCCTTTCTGGGGGAAAAAAAGCCACTTTATCAGAGGCTTTTGGATAGCTCTAGTGCAGAATATCCACTGAAGTAACTCCACTGATTCTAGACTACTTTAGGCCTCCATCTAGCAAAATTCGGAATCCTTTGCTTAATATTAAGCTACCACCAGTGGGATTTTTCCCGCGCTCACATGCAAATGCATGCTCCTGTGTTAAACTCACTGACATCTTTCTGTTTGAGTACTTGGCTGAAAAAACAAGCTATTTTATGGGGTGCAATCTTTACGCTTTAATTTCTAAAAAGTTCATTTCTTCAGCCTTCAGAGCAGGTTCTGTGGTGCTGTGCTAGAAAGGCTGCTCACTGATAGCGGGAAATGTTGGCTGCACTACCTTTCTAAACTGAGGCCAAAAGAGCATTCAGATTAAGCAATAATTTAAGCAACATCATGAAGAGGGGAGAGAGCACATGGCCAGTTAGTCACCAGAGGTACAGACGCACGCAGAAAGTAAATCCCCAACCTGTTATAGTAATGCACTTAGTTACTGGAAATGCAATATGAGCCTACTTTCATGAGCAAGGATGAAAGAACTTGTTTAACCTTTGTACAGCATTTTCCACCCACACGCAGGAGTGACATCAGATGCTTTGTATAGGTAAAAAACAAGTCAGCATTTGGGAGACTCCTGAACGAGAGACAGAGATAACCCCTTTCCTCTGAGTCTGTGCATTTAACACGCTTGTGCTGGGTCACTTGAAACTTCTTGCTATTTATTCCTGGATCTTAATGGCTCTGACAGAAGGAAAACCCTTCAGCCCTGTGTGTAAGGCACTGGACGTGAAGCACTTACTGAAGGTATTTTATGGTTGTGCATGCAGTATAAAGTAAGGCCTTTGCATTTAAATTGGGGAATATTTTACTTTTAAGTATCCTGCAGATCGAATCATTGGCACTGAAGAGGGGTTTTCATAAAGTCAGTCATTAGCTGGCCTTTAAGTCAGGGCAGAAAGCCTGAAAATGGAGTTCAAGTGAGCGTCACTGAGCCAGCTAAGCAGGACATGGGCTGGAAGTGTCTGGCTCTGTGCAGCACCTGGGTGGATTTCAGTCCACTTCAGCGTCACCTAAAAAGTCCTGCAGGATTTCTGAAGTTCAAGGTTTCTAATCTTTCCAGAGCTATGGAGCTCCATGCTAACATTTTGTGTTACTTTCAAAACAGGTTGGGGCTCAGTCCCTGTGTGTCCCAACATGCAACAAGAAAGGATTTAGTTTTAATTGATGGTTTTGATCTACGTGAACACTCTGATTCCTCTTTCCTCCCTCCTGCTCACCTCCCACCCCCCAAAAATGCCTGATAAATAAACTTTGAAGTCCTGGGAGAAGTAGCATGTGTTGGTGAAGGGAGAAGGTGGGGGTGGAGGAGGTGGTGGAAGGAGCTCAGTTTGTCAACACAACAGCCAGGAAGCGAGTTATTTATAAAGCTTGTGGTGGAGAGGGGGCCAGCCCACATGTTTTTAAAAAAGGGCTTAACTTATCGCATGGTACAGCTAATTCTGGTATTTGTAAATACATTTCTTTTTTTCTTGGTGGGCAGGAGGAGAGCTAAAAGAGGGTCACAGTTCAGGGCATGACCAGTCCACCTCCACGCCCTGGTGCTGCCCCGTGCCGGTGCCCAGCTTCCTCTGGACTGCAGCGATGCTCCTGAAAAGGACTTTGCTGTCCCTAGGCAAAGTATGAATGGAGGTGCACAGGAACTGATGCTTTCTCAGAATTCAGAAATCCTTTATTTGAATCATGGCCCTGCCAATGTTCAGCCAAAATTCTGAAAGCATTCTAAAACCACAGAATGTCTCACTTGCAGCAGGGTTTCATGACTCTCGCAAAGAGGAAGTTGACTGTGAGAGGCATATGACCATGAGACTATGCTTGGCTGGACTGACATCAAAAGAAGTGAATTTTTGACACACAAAGATTTTTAAATCCACTGATTCAATACAGCCATATTTAGATTTATGTTTTCTTTCTGTGTAGGGCATATAGTGAGCTATTTTTGTGGATTGAACGACACTCTAAGTCCCATGATGGAGGCATGACACAGACTTGACACTGCTGCTGCATTCCTCAGTTCAACAGCCATGTGAAGACTGTATTGTCCTCAGCTATAAAAGGTCCAAAAAATAGCTTTATCTCAAGAGGGATAGTCTTCAATTTAATATTTGGCCAGTCAAACTCAAATCACATGTGTGTATCTTTATATA
>VZTX01021316.1:40222-55460 GCA_013400915.1 Pardalotus punctatus | reverse complement strand
TATATATATATATATATATATATATCTACATATATATATATCTACATATATATATATGTATGCATGGATAGAAATATGCATATACGCATATAAACAACAGCATTGCACTCTTAAATAGTTATATTTTGATTTAATTTTCTTATAGTAAAAAACTAAATCACACAAGTCCATCTCCTTTCTTTCCTTAAAGCGCGGGAAAAGACATAAACATGTGACATAGCAGATATGCAAATGTTTGTACTTTATTTTATACTTGGAAAAGTATATTAAAAAAGATATTTTCAATAATAATAATAATAATAATAATAGTAATAGTAATAATAATATATAAAAAGCCATGTTTAGGTCTACCTTATTAAAGAAAAGAAAAGAAGAGAGGAGCAGCAATAGGTGTTGCTGTAGAAAACTCCCAAAGTTATGTCCATTTACTGGTTAGAAAACTAAAATCCCTTAAGGGCATGTTCTGAACCTCACAGGTGGCGTGGAGTGAAATTTCTGGGTAAAATTCAGGCCCTGTTGACGTTGGCAGGTGTTTTGCAACGAGATGCAATGGAAACAGAATTTAATCCTCTTTGTCCAGGAGAGAAGTTGGAAACCAGAATTAATACCCAGGTACAAAACTGCGGGAATTTTATGCTTTTGGGTATCTGCTCTTGGTCTGGACAGTCACAGGATGAATCAGGAAAGGAAGTAATAGAAAAAAAATTCAGTGGGAATTTAATTGTTTTCCTGGTGTTCCAGAGAGGTAGGAAATTAGGATCACTTGTAAAATAAATGCACCTTGCAGACAAGATTTACCAGAACTTTCCCACACCCGATATTGTGCGTATGTATTTGACAACTTTGACTCTCCTTAAAACAAAACAAAAGACAGCCAAGAGCAAACTTGGAAACATTTTGGAAACAAAAAGTTTTAAAGGAAACAAGCATCTGGAAAAGATCTTTGGTACCCTAAAATGCAGGACACTCTGTGCTCTTCCAACACTGCAGAAAAATGATGGAATTTGCTGCACTCCAACACCACCATAAAGGGTTTTCCTTCATAACCACAGAACATGACACTGGTAGGACACCAAAAGGAGCACTTACTCAAAAGTTACAATTTATACCTAGTCTGTGAAGTGTTATAAATGGGGAAAGATTAAATGGAATTCCTATTTTATAGGAATTTATATATACATATATATATGAAAATAGATATTTTAGCAATCTACTCTGTGTCTTTTCTTAGGACAATTAGAATAGAAATGCATTTAGGGATGCATAAAGAAATTATATTTCCATTTAAGTAATAAAAATGGACTGTACAAATTTCCATTTTGGCCTTTGGTTTTATTTTTAGTCTAATATTTATATTCCTGCATAGAGGCAATGTATCAGCAAAAGCTGTCCTGGCCCTACAAAATACAAAAATTGTCTCCAGTAATTTGGAAAGGTGTCTGAGCCCAGCATTCTTCACTGGACACTTTGCTGAATGTAACCTAGTGCTGCTCTCTTCCCAGAGGATCATAAATAATGTTTTCACTGGAAGTACAGGAGGCTTCTTGACTTTAATTCCCTCCCACATTCATATCAGGCTAATCTCTGTCCTATGGTCTTGTGTTACTCAAGTGAAAGCAAGCAGCATCTTCATTTCCAACTATGATATCTGGCTGATATTTTTCTCAGGAATAAATTCAGGCAGTCAAATCCCAGCACTCCCCTCCAACTCAATTTGTAAAAATACAATTTTATGCTCTCAGTGTTGGATTGTGATTTCTTGGGATTTTACCTATGTTTTGAACTGTGATCAACAAATGATAAATTGATCTCATCTGCAGATGTTATCAGTCTAACATGCTATAATAACTTTGACTAATTATTTAAATTGATTGCAAACAATTCTAATGAGACTTTTAAATGTAAATTTATTTTTAAATGATACGTAATTATCTTAAATTGGGACAAGTGTTTAAACTGGCAAGCAAACTAATGGAGACAAATGTCTCAAAGCCACAATCTCTTGTCTAGGAGAGGAAATGCTAAAGGATGACTGACAGTGGATGAAACTTTAGGATTTGCAGAACTTATTTATACAGAGTCTGTAATATCTTAATGTCAAATTAGTCAATCCCTTTCAAGCCAGTATGTTCTTTCTAGACTGAGTACAGATCCAAACCAGAAATCTGTGTTTCACAAATGTTTGGTTTAAAAATTCTGGTTCTCTATGCATTTTATGGACTTTGAGTAGAACTGGATGAAAAATTCTGTGGAGAGCAGTTCCAGCACCAGTGATCCATATGTGGAGCTGCGTGCTAGCATTGATCAGGCTGTGTTGCAAGTATTGTGAAACTGCGATATTTGTTTTGAAAAGACACAGATCCTGAGGCTTGAAAGCCTCAGTCACTTTTTTTTGATTAACAAATTATTTCTAGCACTGAAGAACTTTTTTTTTTCTTCTGTACAAAACATGGGCTTGACTTATTAATGGAAAATCATAATTCAACTCAGTTTTTTATTTTCTCTTTAGATGTTTGTAGGGCAGAGGTGGCATTTAGTCAGGAAAAAAAGAGACCAGAGTTTTTCATTCTCAGCCTACCAAGCTGTGGTGCTGCCCTGCAGAAATCTCTCACGTCTCCCTTGTACCAGGCAACAGCAAATGAGCCCATGTTCTTCCTGCTCAGATGACCAGCTGGGTAACAGTTAATCCTGACATTTTAAATAGAACTGACAATTCAACAATAGTTGCTACAGCTGTGAGAGAGTTCATTACGCCAAGGGACTGCATCTACAATGCACAATGGAAGTGAAGCTGGGGAGGATTTGAATAAAAAGGAGCTGAGCTGTTTGGAGGGGAAATGTGGAAGATTAAATGGAGTGAGGAGCATGAAGGCTGCCTTTGTGTAAATATGAACATAGGAAAAGAGGTTGTGGATGGAACTGAATTTCACCAGGGAGGTGGACTCCCCATGCACAGCCTCTGCAGGATGAGCTTCCCAGTCAGACCTGGATTTTGCCAAAGTGCAGCGCAGCATGAGGAGATTTCAGGCAGAGCTGTGGTACAGAGGAGCAGCTCAGGAGGCCAAATAAACCAGCCAAATAAACAAAGACAGTATTGGACACCTAGAAAGAGCAGGTTATAATTCTTTTTCCTTCGTTTAATGGATCCTAGAAGACAAAGTCTCTGTTCAAGATAATCTGTCAAGGTAGATTTCAACCAGGCTGTATTGGCATCCTCAAAAAAGCCCTTTCCTAGATGCTGGGTGACCATTAATATTAAAGAAAGGTGGGCAGACAGTAATGGGCTGCAGGACACAGGATGAAAAACATAATTCAAAATGAAATAAAAATGTGCATTAAGCTATTGGGTGAGCTGTGCTGGTGTTGCGTGACCCAGCCTAAGGAGAGATGTCTGCAAACAAACCTGCACGGAGAGTCCTTAGAAGGCAAGGAGCACACTAAACCACATCAAGGCCTTTGTGAGCTACTTCTCAAATGTTAACAGGCAGCTTGCTTAAAGAGCAGTGGCAATGATAAGAGAGACAGAGGTAGAGAATGTGATTGGTTAAAAATAATTTTACTGCTAGAATGCTCTTTTGAACTGCTTACTGGAGCTTCCCAGCAAGTTACTTGCAATTTCAGGCTGTGTTTAACAAAGTTTCATATGGAAAGGAAAAAAAGGAAAAAAAAGAAAAAAAAAGAAAAAGAACAGCTATAATCGTGTGTGTCTGCTAAGAAAAAGTACTAGCTGACAAGAGGAAAATATGACTTGGCCAGCAGTGTTACCAGCTTTTGATCTTTTGGAAAAACTTAGACTGGATGAAAAGAGAGGGAGTGTGTAAAAGGTGTCTGATGGTGTGTTACTGCAGGGGGGAGGGATGAGTGGGTTGTGGTAGCTGTTTTGAAATTGTATTAATCAAATGTTTGCAGAAAGGACTCGTGTTGGTGATATCCTTCCCGGGCTGAAAGGAAGAAAGAAGAGAAGCCAGTCCCACCTGCAGCCCATCAGTCCCATCACGGCTCTTGGGGTAAGTGGGATACAGGGATGTAGTCCCAGGTGAGATGCTGAGGACGAGACTTTTGGAAGCATCACAGAGGTCTGGCTTCAAAACTGGGGGTGCCCCACTACACTGGAATTGTTTCAACCCTCTGGCACAGGGTTTGCTCTCCTAAAGCAGGAAAAAAATCAGAGAACCATGTGGGTTGGAAGGGACCTTAAAGATCCTCTAGTTCCAGCCTCCCTGCCATGGGCAGAGATTGGGTGGCCACGGTGCCCTGTGGCTCCTGAGAAATAATATTAGAAATAGTTTTCTCAGAAATAATCTGAGAAATAATTTTGGATCAGCCAGGACTACATTTTAATTAGGCACAGTAGTATTGTTTGAAAAACCTGGCAACACACTGGCCATAGCTGATATTAAGAGAACCCAGAAAATGATGAGACAGGCACTCATATATGGCTTTTTTTTTCATTGTTCTTTATGCAATCCAGTACCTTCAGAGAGTAGCTGTGCTGTTTGTTTATTATTGTTATTAGCTTTTATTACATACAATGCAACTTACCTCAGAGTCCCTCTGTGTTTCAGTTTCTGGTTTGACACCATTGTTTGTACTGAGCAAGATTTCAATATATTGTAGAAATTATTATAAAGTAAATTATTATAGGATAAATTATTAAAAATTCTTATATAATATTTTAATAAATAATGACCAAATGTTGAAAACATATTAAATGTAGATACTTGTGCAGCTGCCTGAGAGGAGAGCAAGCAATTTTAGCAGCTACAAAATGTTTATATTAGTGGTATCTATAAGAAAATTGAGGATTTTTTTAATACAATCCAAGCAATACCTTGATTCAGACACAGTTTTTAGGTGAAGATCTGCAGTTACAGCAATTGGTTGACACTGCATCCATCTACCACGGTAGCTAAAACACTTTCTCTTTATAAATGAAAAAATGCTGTAGAGCTGAATGATATTTGTTTCCTGTGCAATTAAATTGTTAAGGTCGACATTTCAATTACCATCATTAGCCCTCAGCCTGAGCACCCCACTGAGAGGGATGGAATCATCTTACAGCCACACGGAGAGCCCTGGCTGCAGGCTCTCTGAAGAGCTGGGCAGAATTCCCCGTGCTGCTCTCCTGCTCAGCCGGTGTCTGGAAGGCTGTTTCCATCCCCAGACAGGCTGGAAATGATGGTTTCGTTCCCAGTGCAGCCCCACCTTCTCCCACTGCAAGCCAATTTCAATGATTTCAGGTGCTGAGAGCTGCCCTCTAGTGAGAGATGTGAGAGATGTGAGAGACTGCAGGCATTCACTGCGTTTCTTCAAGTGAGACCCATGTCCCTCTGCTGTCCCTTTCTTCCCCACTCTCACTGGAAGCTTCTGCACCATTCCTCTCCTGTCCTCTGGATTCCCAAGCTTTCTTTGCTTCCACATCTTGTTGCACACGTGCCACAGCAGAGCCCTGTCCTGCTCCAAAGCCCTGTGGGGCAGCTGGCTCTGACACAGGACCTGCTGTCTCTGCCGAGGGGAGCGAGAGCGTGACAGACACAGCCAGGAATTTTGGTCTCTTTTTTGCCCCAAGCCACTGCCCCTCCCCTGTTCCACGCTGTGGTGTGATGCATTTTCATGACCATGTCCCCTGGTGGAGCAAGGCACTGGTGACAAGGATGACACCAAGGCCAACTGAGAAAGGGGAAGGTGGCACATTCAAAGCAGAGCTGGCAGTTTTGTAAAGCTGACACCAGCAGTGCCAATGCCCAGACAGATTACCCAATACACCTCAAAGGTTTCATCAGGAGCAGGCAAGAAACTATGGTTTCAAAAATGGAAAATTTAGAGCAGTTCTGTCCTGTATGGGAAGGTAATTCAGTCTGGGAAGCAGATTTTTGTAGGGTACCTCACATTTGTGCATCATCCCTGAAGTTACTCCTTGACTCACATCCAGTCTAAATGCTCTTCCCGGTTCTGGAGGTGTCATCCACACAGGAGGCAGAGGGTGGATGGATGCACTGAAATGTGCCCAAGCAGAGCTGTTCAGGGGGCTCAGGGGGCTGCAAACCCTCTTCATTCAGGATGCCTGACACTTTTCCTGTTCTTTCTCTGTAGGTTTTATTTTGTAGTTCCACTTTTGCAGGGGTGGGATGAGAACAGACTGCCTAGAGTTTGTGTGCATTTTAACAGTGCTGGACTGGGCCTTTTGGGAGATTTAACCACACGATCACTGCAGCCAGCTCTTTATTTTGTAAGGTCAATAATCCAGATTGTGGGGTGAAGAGGTGCCCAGCATGAACCTCTGGGGTTCTAGGTGGCCTCCTCACTCCAGCTCAAAGCCGGCCATGGATGAACAGTGTGGGTGTCTCCACAGTGGGCTTCCAACTCCTGCATAGCCCCAGCCCCTGATCCCAGGGGAGGGGGAATTGATTGCAGCCCACAATTACACTACAGCATTGCATTGGCAGGCCTGCTAGTGTGGAGTATCAAATTAAAAGTGACAATAACATTTCTTTTTCTTTCTCTCTTTATGAGCATTTTTCTCATTTTTAAGTCTGGCAAAACTGATGCAGAGATAAGGTGACTTATAAAATGTCACTCATCCAGCGATTATCAGTCAAAATATAGACTAAGTTGTCTGAATCCCTTTATAAGCAGCTTTTTCTCATATTTTGGCCTGACTTAGCATCATCTCACATCCCAAGGACTTTTAAGTGTATCCTGTCTTCAGCAGTGCACGACAGTGACTGCATGACATTTCCCAGACTCCTGAAATCTTAATGCATGACTCTAGTAGTGATTCTGATGTGCTTTTATGTGCACATGAAATCAAACCTCACCTTAGTACACAGGCACATTACAATGTCAGCTTTATCCCCATCATAACTCTGTTGGCTTTAATGGAGCGGCACCAGAAACAAGGTTTGGCTGTGAAATGTTAGAGCAAGTTTCAGGAACAGGCCTTTCAGCCCACGTGCAACTATTTTCCACAGTGCCAAGAGTACATTATTCAGCCAGTGAATGAAATAGAAATACTGACAGTTTGAGTGTAATGTTGAAGAAAGTAGTTTTTTCTTCATGTGTTGAAGGAAAATGAACTGGTCGTGTTTAAATATGTGGCCAAGCACATGCGATGAGTAATTAAGTAACATATAAAATGAAAGAAAAAAAAAACAGGACATTTTCAGCATTGCTGGGAACCATGTTTTAGAATCCACACTAAATCCAGGTGGTGGTGCTTCTTTGGCTTGACTTAAAAAAAAAAAATAAATTAAATCCAACTCAGGTTTATCAGAACATGGCAGAAAAAAATCCTGTCCACAGCATTTTTCCCTGTGGGGAAGGTCATGATGGCAGAAATTTCACAAGGACAACTGGCATTATCCTGTCCACAGCATTTTTCCCTGTGGTGGAGGTCACTGTGGCAGAAGTTTCACAAGGACAATTGGCACCAGCAGATTTCCACCTTTCAATTGGTTTTGGGCCAAAATAGTAATTGATTTTTCACTTTCTGCTGGAGATTGTAAATAGTCATGGTGCCTTTTTTCTTTCTCCTGCAAGTTTTTTTTCACTAGTATGGCACTAATCAGCTAAAACAAAACCGCTTCTGATCAAATTTTAATTTCTTCGTTTTATCATCAAATGTAGTAATTCATATTTGGCACATTCAATCACACTTAAACTCTGATAAGCTATCTTTAATGAAGTATTAAATAAATGACAGAAAATGATGGAGGATTTCTTGAGTATTACTACAAGTAGTAAAACCAAGGCAAATTGGTAAATGAGTATTCAATTCCTCTATTTAAATGCCTATAGAGGAAAAGGTAAACAAAAATATATTTGACAGTGAGTATGTCCAGTGGGAACACTTCCTTGTGTTTTGCTTTATAGTGGCTAAACATTAAGTCAAGCCTTTAACTTGAATCTAATGTATTAAAGCAATAACAATCAAGGCACAGGGCATTTCCTGGGAATTAATGACTGACTGGGAGGGTTGATGGGCCAACGTGAAGCTGAGGGCCATTAACCTCGGCTGGTCATTAATTTCCCTGAAAATTCCCTGTGCTGAGGTTGTTAGTGCTTCTTATAATCTTCTTATCTGTTAAGTATAAATATAAACATTTTCCCTCACGTCCAAGAAGTTTTTAAAAATAATCCCTAGGATGGAGCTACCGGCAGCAATGTGGCTCCAGATGTTCCTTCCAACCTCAACCACTCCGTGACTCTGGGAAAACAGAGAGTTTTGAAAACAGAAAAGTTTCTCTCGGGAAATCCTTATGAGTCGAGCCCAATTGGATCCTAAGATATCTCATTGACTATAAAACCAAAAAGGGCAGTTGTGATCCTTTATTCTGATGACTTTATGTCCCTGTGTACATACACCTTACCAGGTCATCTTTATGCATTATTAGTTGTCATTAATAAAGTTAATTGCAGTAATATCTCAGGCTCCTTGGGGAATGGCTTCCCTTTGTGCCAAGGGAACAGAGCAGACCTCCAGACATTCCTATGGCATCCACAGCCTCACTTCCCCTACACTGCTTGAAACAATAAATAGATGATCCACGGCAGCTCTGAGGAACAGAAATGGTGATGGCATTCTTTGTCTGGCTTTCATTTTTTGCCCTTGATGATATTGATTTAACCTTTATGAAAATTAATCTCAGGAGAGGAACAGAGCCTGAAGATTTTACTTTTAAGACTTGCAATTTGTAAGTGCAATCACAAGCTCTTGCTGTTCCTGTTTGGTTGGGGTTTTCTTCTTCTTTGCACAGTTTTCTGGTTGTCTTTTGTTTGGGATTTTTTTGCAGGGGCTTTTTTGAATTTGTTTGGGGGTGTTTTGCTGGGATTTTTTTTTTTTTCCTTTTGGTGTGGATTAATTTTTTTATTTGATGAAGAGGTTACTAGTTAGTGCCTTCTAACTTCACCAACCTGCTTTCAGGATTCATAATTTAATGTTATAATTGGCAATAGAATGCTCCATCATACTGAAACCTGCTTAAAAATCAGTCATTTCTAACAGCAAATGAAAACTCAGCATGTAGAAGTATTGAGAAAAAATGGAAAAAAAGATGGTGAACCACATGTAGAGAGTTTTATTCATCCTGATATTTTTGTGTACCAGTGAAGTAATTGGGGCATGCGAGCCCAAGATTAAATGTAGGTAGGGAAGTAACTTCAACCCTGTATTAGACCTAGTGATGAAATTACTCGCTACACACGAGGAATAACCTCTGTATTAACAGATTTGAGATACACCCTGGCAGCATGGAGAAGTAAAGAGAAAATCCATGACTGGGAAAGGGCCGCTCTTCAACCTGAAGCCCAGTTTCTGTTTAGGTACCATTACTACATAATTTTCCATAGCTCTGTGGATTTTCATCATGGATACAGCTTTCAAAGTGAGCAAGGAAATGGAATGCCACCCTGGTTCCACCTGACCAGAAGCAAAATAGGAAATATCACCTCCTTCTGTGCCCTGTCCTGACTGTGAATAGGATAAAGGAAGTCTAAAGAGGATCCTAAACCAAAAGTACTTCATTCAGCAGACTCTGGGGAAAGTGTGACCCAAGTCACAATCTGAACTGTATGGTTGATGCTTCCCTCTTGAATGGGCTATATTAAAATCTAAAACCCAGTAAACGTGGTTGAATTGGCAGAGGGGGAAAGACAATTCAGATATATACTATATTGCCTCAAACAATGGCAAATTATCCACTAGGAAACTACTGAAAACTGTATCAGTGCCTCTTCTTTTTGGCAAAACACCGTATATTTGACAAAACTGTTTCCACTAAGTGAAACAATAGCTGGTGAGGAGGCTGTATTTTATCATTTGAAATGCCACTCCAGCTGTAAGAGTTCTAGTCAATTGTCTAGGCTCAGTGTTTTATATTTATTCGTATCATTTCAGAGCATCAGATATTCATATCTTGAAGGTGTCTCCTCAATAAGTGTTTAGTACTCACAGAACAAGTGATAACACTGTGATGGAGTTAGCTCAATTTCACAACCTGTGAGTTCAGAGCATTATCATGGAAAGATCTGGGAGTTTATTTATATAAAATTGACCCATAATTAAGCTTGGCACTTGCATATATAAAATTTGTGGTTTCTCTAGTGCTTTGTCTCCGAGACATTCTACAATTCTTCCTTAGGCAGTCAAGTCATCTGATTATCCTATTCATTGCTGTCATAAACCCCACACTTTATAAATGTATATATTGCATGGGTAGCTAGAGACAGAGTCCTCAGAAACAAATTTTAAGAAAATATTCTAAAGAGATCCAAACTACTGGAAGATGAACAGTCCATGTGTTTCAGTGCTGTGAGCTGGAATGACTGCAGAGCAGAAAGAGGGGCCCTGGAACTTTTCCTCCTGTGGAGCTGTGGAGTGGTTGAAGAAGTGTAACCAGGCAGAAAGATATTGCTTGCAGAGAATTGCAGTGACTCATTAGTGTGGCAGCTACTTGGTTAACCAATTAAGAAATTATATTGATTTACACAGCAGTTTTCAGAAATGCATGTCAGTTTTATTGCAAATGCTTTTAATAACCAGTGGTGTCTCTAAATAGGTTTGGTCCAGGGAAAAGGTTGCATTAGAAAACAGATTAATGGATGGCTTCAACTGTTGGTGTGGACAAAAAAGAATGTATTTCCAAAGGAGTTATGTGGTCATGGACATCTAATTTGTAGACCCGTATTAGCTACAATCCATTTAAAAGTAGATTTGTAAATTGTAATGATTTCCCAGTCTGTTGGAACAAAGCTCTTCTATTTTAGATTAAAAATACATGTTTTTTTTAAAACCTGTATTGGAATCTAGATGTAAACTGTATTGGTTTTTTGTCTTCCTCTTGAAGAGCATTTCGGCAAACCACTGTATTTTTCTGGGAGGGGGAAAAACCCAAAAAATTACTTGAGATCTACTGAAATCCACTTGGAGAAGAACATGGTAAGGGCTTGAGCAGACCTATGGTGAAGACCATTCCAAGAAATAATATTGATTCTACTACAAGTGTTTAGTTTACAAGCAGCCCTGCTCATGAACCTGTTACACAGATGGCAATGGAAACACTTTAAAGCACAGTAGATGAAGAGTTTTACTAAATGATTGTGTTTCCATGGAATTGACACTCAAGCCTTACTTTGCTCGTGCTAGATGGTGCCTGGCATGATCATATTCGTTGAGTAGAGATCAGAAATAGTTGGTAATGAAGAAACTGATGTGAAGGAAAATGTGGTTTTCTTGACCTGATGATTGGATACTTTGTAACTCTGAAAAAATCAGTTTGGTGTGATTGTAGCACCATCAAATTGAAACAGCCTATTTCCTTAAAATGTTGTCCAGGTTTTTTTAACATTTTATGACTGAACATAACTCTCAGCTATTCTTTTCCAAAGAAGGAGAAAAAGGCTTTTGATGGTCCTATTAATAGAAGGATAATTTAACCTGGGAGGGAAGATGTAACGTGAGGAAATTGGTTGTTGTTATAGGCAACTGTTATTCATTCCCCTCGATTTTAGATAAAGCAGATTCTTGGAGGGAAACCTTGTTCTAGGGGAGTTGATCAGCTGCCTCCTGGGTTTTCTGGCTTGGCTGGAGACAGAGCCTTTGTAGTTCCATTTGCTTCAATGTAATAATGCAGGATTATAACATTTCCTTACCCTTGCAGAGGTCTGGCCACACTTCTCCCACTACCACCATGAGCAGTTCCTTCCCACTGCCAGCTCATCTCCTTTGCTCTTCTGAATCCCATGTCAGGGCACTTAATCTCTTCTCCAATTCTGAAGCTCTCTGGTGTAAATTTCAGTGCCCACTGGGTAATGAATGTCTCTAAGCAGATGTTAAAATTAAATTAATAGTTTTAACTTGAACTGCATTTTTACTCCATAGCTCTGCCCATTTTTTCTTTGTCTCTGATGTCCATTCAGGAATGTTGCAGAGCTTTGACAGAGGTTGAAGATATAAAAATACCCCCATTGCACTGTGCTGACATTTTCTGTACATAGCAAATTGAGGCAAGAAGACTCCCTGAAATTAGGATAACTTTCCAGCTGTTTGCACTACATTTTGCATAGTTCAAAGGGCTGTTTAACACAGATTTTTCATTAGCACAATATTCTTGTATGTTAAAGGTTTTATAGGTCTTTTTTATAAGAAAATTGTTTCTTGGTAAATAAGCTTATGAAACTGTTTTAACTCCTTACTACAACGCAGAAGCCTCATGTGCTCTCCTAACTCTGTCTTTAATTGTTTGCGTTCATCTGTGAACATCAAAGAGCCCACACTGTTATTCTTCCTCAACCAGCTGTTGGCTTTATTATGCCAAATTCTGGTTTCTGTAGAGTAGACTGAAGTAATTCTTTTGATTATAAATGGATCAAAATTTGCTTCGTCACCTCGCTGACTCTTAGAAGGGATTTTTGCGTGTAGAGAAAAAACCAAATTTTCTCGGGCTAATTAACTACTACTACTTTGACACAAAGTGGAAGATCTCTGCACCTACCATTCAGATTTCCCTAGACAATAAACAAGGGTGTCATCCAGGCTGGCGAGTGGAGAAAGCAGGATTTAAGGTGATGACCTGCATGTTCTGAGAGCTGCAGGCACACTTGGGTAGCCACTGAAACAAGGAGCTAGACCAGAATAATGCTGGAATCGGAGAGCTTTTACCTGATCTGGTGCCAGACGGACGGGGCAGGACATGGTGTGGGAGATTAGACCTGCAGACACAGGATGGTGCTCAGTGAGTTGTGGTGGAAGGAAAGTGAGAGATGATTTACCAGCACATAAAATAAATGGATGGTGCACGGAGATATATCAGTAGGAGTACTGAGTCACAGCTCATCATCTGGAAAACTGGAAATTTTCAGTACTACAGCAACCCATTAGTTGCTGTAGATATTTTGGGAATGAGGGGACAGTGATAAGTAATGTTTTTTGGAGCATATTATAAGAGAAGTGGGTTTTATCTTCTGGGTGTTTCCATCCTATAAGTTTTCCTGTCAGATTTGGGAGAACAATATTTCACTTGGCTTTCAGTTTGTCTATGAATCATTGTTACAATGGAATTTATTCTTCCGAGCCTGAATTGCTGAAGAAAAAAATACAGAGCTGTTTGGGAGGTGGGTGGTATAGAAGAGAGGAGGTGAAAGAAAGGGTCTGTGCATGACTGATCTAATTTTCTGCATCTCACACACTTAAGGCAAGTATGATATTGTCTGATTAATAGTCATTATTAAGTGGCCAAATGCTTATTTTCTTGGTTTGAAAATCAGAATCAAGAGAGCATTTCTCCTGTGATGGGCTAGATTTAACAGCAGTGTTGTGTAAGACCTGAACGGAGCAATGACTTTTTTCACAGAGGGAGCAATCTGTGTGCTGGCCATGCTTCAGTGGAAAAGACAAGAACTTTCTGCTAGCATTTAATACATTTGTAACAGTTACAGGAAAGACACCTGTAGACAAAACATTATGAAGGGCTTAGTGGAAAATGAATTCTTCTGCACTGGAGGTATGGCAAGGGGGTTCCTGTTGCTGAGGGTTTGAAGAGACACAATCTTTGAAGCCATGGGCAGACCTTACTGTAGATGACTATGGAATTTCAGTATTATATTCAGCAGTTAGTAACTCTTGGTGTCTTGATAGTTGCATTTAATCAAAATTTAGGTGAGGAGGTGAAACTGAAAAACCTAACATTTTTAATGTGTCTCAAGGGCCATAAGCTTGAATAGAAAGAGGATAAACATACAATCTAGAGATAAAATATTATTTATTACTTATCAGCTGTAAAAGCTTGTTCTGTATGTTTAACAAATGCCTTTTTAGGCAGCAATATGGCACAACAATTTTCAATGCTCACATTGTCTTCTGCAGCATTGCACCAGTGTGCCACTAGGTTGTTAGGTTTTTAAGTGAAAGACCAAGAATGTTTTCTTGGTTGGTGTAAATTAAAAAAGCATTCTCTGCACGCCTGTATCAATTTTTGTCCTCATCTCTTATGGCTTCATTGGTACTTTTTTTGGCATAACCTTTGTTTTATTTTGATATTTTTAAATTAGGAATAGCTGCAGATATGCTGACTATACCTGGTGTTTATTAATTTTGGCGAAATTAAATTGTCCAAACTTCTCTCAGATAAATACCTGTCCATGTTGCTATCAAAATATGTGTGTTATATTTGCTACTTTTACGGATTTCTGGTTTACTGCTCATTAAATATTCAGGTAGTCTGGCGTCTCACTTATGAGAGGTAAGAAGAGGAACTGAAAATAGCCTTAATTCTGCAGAAGACTAGACAAAGACAAGTGATTTTATTTTTGTATCTTACTTCTTAATATGACTAGACTACAGCATGATATCATAGTTTGCAACATGACTGTGGGCATTTCTGGCTTACCTTGAAAAGTCTGGGTCACAAAATATTAGGGTTAGAATAAAACATTTGGGAAAGATAAAGATTGCTTTAAACCAAGTGGAATCTATTGCTGTGAAAAAAAATGAAGGTAATATATTTTTATTATACAAATTTGAAAATTGTATCGGTTGGTGTGACGCTGCATCAATGCACTCAACTCCTCCCAGCCCTCTTTTAACTTGGTTGGACTACTGGCTTGTGCTAGTGCACACTTTAAATGCCAACATCACCCATTTGAACAAAAATATACAAACTCAATAATTTAAATACATCCTATGTTTCCAAGATGCAAATACATCAGGCAAAAGACAGAGAATGAGAGAAGTGCTCGCAAGGATGGGCTGTTCTTCCATCAGTGCGAGAGCTCAGACGGCATGTGCACAACCTCAAGTTCAGCTGCAGTTTTAGTTACAGCACAGACATTTTCCTAACACTTTTCTGTGTTTACCTGCTGCTTTTCTCGAATTTTTTAAGCATCGCAACCCAAATTTTTAAGAGCCGACAGCCTCCGGCTAGGTCATCTCTCACCGCCAGCTGTCAGAGACCCATCAACAACTGGGCTTCCAGCACGTTCCCGAACATGTACATTATTTGTAGCTGCCAGGACTCCTCGTTTGTTTGGGCGGCAGAGCGGGGAGGCACTCGGAGCTCCTCCAGCTCCCGGCAAACGCCTCCCCGCCGCGGGGGCGGCGAACATCCCGGCGCTCGGGGGCTGCGGGCGCAGGTGGGACGCGGCCCCGCAGCAGCAGCAGCGCGGCCACCGCGGGAGCGTCACCGCCGCCTCCTCCCTTCCCCCGCCGAGCCCCAGCCCCAGCCCGAGCCCGCGGGCGGCTCCG
>VZTX01021316.1:13080-39884 GCA_013400915.1 Pardalotus punctatus | reverse complement strand
CCCGTGGGCAGCGGGGCGGTGCCCGGCCCACCTGAGCGGCCGCAGCCGGGCTGGGATGGTGCCCGGCTCCCGAGGGGCTGCCGCGGCCGGCGGAGCCTCTCCCGTCCGGGAGCGGCCGGCGCTGCTGGGAAGGCGGCAGGGTTACCTGGACGTGTGCTTCGGGACGCGGGCAGCCTCGCCGGCGCTTGGGAATTTTATTTCTTTATTATATCATCTTCGGGTTTTTTTTTTCTAAGACCAACTTGTTCTTGGAAATCGCGTTTGATTTCAGTTTCTGTTCCAGCGTGAGATTGCTGGCGGAGGCTGCTGGTGGCTTTGCCGTAGGGCAGCGCAGGGGCGCGGGGACCCGAGTTTGTTTCTGCCCGCTCCTGACTCCAGAGCGGTTTTCCAGGGAGACGCGTGGTGGGAGCATTCGGGCGCCCGCTTCCAGGGATGGTATGAGCAGTTCTGAACTGGAAAAAAGGAGGGCATGTGCGTGCAAAAGCCAGGTTTCCCCCAGAGCTTGTACTCCGAAACTTCGCTATTAGGTGAAAGCCGTGTTCTGAACACCAGGAAGCGTTGGTTTTTCCAGGAAGGCATGAATTCTCTGTTTTCTCGTGTTTTCATGGAAGGATTAACGTGAGGGCTCCGGGTACTGTGTGTTTAGGTCTCATTTTGTTGTAAATGGTTAATTTGGCAGGATCTGTGGCATATTGCTCAGAGTGCAGCAAGCCTCGAATAAATCGAGTGGATTTCATTGTATAGAAAAGTTCAAGATCACTGCTGATTCTATGAGATAATCTTCCAAATACTAGCAATTTTTAATTTTATGCATTTCTTTCTAACCTAGATAAGGTAACTAAGCTAAGCATGGAAATTATGTTTCTATAAAACTATGTTCATTTTTCAGATGGAAGAACAAATCAAATTAAGGTTTTTTGTATTTACCAAGTAATTAAGTGCAGATGTTTTTGCATTGCCACTTCAGAAGTCACCTTGCTCTGTCAAGGTTATTATATGTCCACTAAGCAACAAGGATAAAATAAAAATGTGCCAAGAGTCTTTGAGAGTTTTAAATGTCCTCTTGGTTTAAATTGAGTTGGGATTGTTTGGTGGTGATTTTTTTTTCTTCCTTCTTCAAATGTATTAAAGCAAAAAATGTAAATAACTCGGATTGAGGATCTTAATGTGCCTTTTACAAAACAAGATGCTTTAGAATGTTTGTATAGAAAAACAAGTGAGCTGAAACATTGTGCTAATAGGATTTGCAGCATAAAATATGGCTAATTTCTCTTGTATGACTACAGGTGGCAGTGTAGAAGCCAAGAACAAAAATTGGCAGAAACTGTGTTCTGTGTACGAGAATATGAAGAGTGTACTCATGACTAAGCACAGGAACCTGGAAAACCACAGGTATGTGAAGTGATTCATATAACTGCCTATGGTGCTCCCAGTATTTACTGTGTTCTGATATTCCTGGCTCAATAAGTATTTTTGGCCCAATTATCACTTAATGTGATCGCAGTAAGAGCCTAATCAAAATGTCATGGAAAAATCTATATTTGACTACTAAAAGGAGCAAAAATACTTTGAAGGCAATATGCAGGGAGAGGTGGGATTTTCCTACTTTTTATGGTTTATTGTAACTATAAAGGATTGGAGCACTACTTTGCCTGAAGATTTTTTTTTTTTTAATCCCGTTAAATAAATAGAATTTATATTGATAAATTTAGCAGCAGTTACAGGCCTGAATATCCTTGAAAATGAGAAACTTTAGATGTGAGAGACAAGTTTGCCTGTCTGGATGTTTTGGATGTCTTATCAGTAATGTTTTTTAATGAGCACTGAAGGATTGAAAGCGTGAGGAAAATTGCAGAATTAAGAAGATGTAATTAAGAATTACGTGTCATTTCAAGTAACTGTCCAGTGGAGATATGTATACCTTGTTAAGGGTTAAATCTTGTAAAATTAAAAAAAAAGAAGACAACACTGTTTTCAATTAAGAAATAAAAGTAAAAATAAGCAGTATGTAATAAGAGTTTAAGATTAGTTCTCCTATTTCAAAGCACGGGGAAATACTAGATTATTTAATAATTATTTGGTCATTAATTAGCAGCATTAAAGTAAGGCAAAGCTTTTCTTGCATGTTTACCTTGGTGTGCACAGCCTGTGGAATTTAGTCCATGGGTCTGCATTCCAAGATTCCTGGGAAGCCATGGAGGATGAGACAAACTCAGAGCTGGGGCTTGAGGATTTTTTAGAACGGATGAGTGGGAAGTTCTCCTGGTAAGAAGCGTCAAAGTGGAATTATCACTGTGATCACGGATGTATTTATAGTCTTGCACTTCCCTTTCTAGTCTAAGGGAGCAGTTTGTCTAAACCTTTCAGTTGCTCCTGAGAGAATGTGGTTATACTGCAGATGCCCACAGATGACCAAGTCACCTTGTGTCAGCCACTCTGCAGGAACTGGCCTTGGGCACCATTTGAGTTATGCCCAGTTGCAAAAGAAGTTGCAGAGAGAATGATTTATTTTGCTGCTAAAATGGGCTAAGACTGTGCACCCCATAGGTACAACCAACCAGCTGTCACCACTAAACTGTTAAATTATCCTGGCTTGGCATCTTGAGATCATGGAATCCAAGTAAAAATGGTTGATTATTTCCATCCAGTGGAAGTACCTACAGGGAATCATAGTTCAGGGATGGATTTGTGGACACTCAAGCCCCGGTGTTGTAAGGTCTCTGTAGAAAAGCTGTACTTCAGTTGGGGAATAGTAAGACCCTGATCTCTGATTTGGGGTTTTGGGTACCATCATAATGTTTTCAAAACACTGTGTGTCCTGGATAGAATACCCTGTAAAGCTTTCAAGGTTCTTCAGTTAAAAATGAAAAGGTGACTAAGTCCAGGTCTTCAGCCTGCTGTGCAGCAGAGGGCTTTTCTAAGCATCTGGCTCTCAGGTTTTTCTTGTCACCTGTTACTTCTGACTGTGCATCGCCACTAATGTCCACACAGACCAGTAGTCCCTTTATTATTATATGCTATTGAGCAACAGGGTTAAGTATCCATCAAAAAATTACATTAATATCCCTGATAAAGTCAGTCAAACTGTTTATGTAGTACAGGTCAGCATATGTTTATGGCTTTGTTGAACATTGTTGAGTTCATTAGCTTGTGCTAACACATTTAGAAGAGAAAATGAAAATGTCATTTGTCATTGGCATAAAATTTTAATGGGGTCTTCCATTACATCAAGTGCTGAAAATATTAAACAAAAAAAAAATGGTAACTAAGCAGTGTGATGCTCAAGAGTTCAATTTACAGACACTTCTCTGTGCTAATTATGAAGTATTGACATAAATGAATGAAACCACTTGTTAAAGCGCCTTTTTCAGTGTATAGCAGTTATGTGTTCACAAGATGATTCATAACATTCAGCAATTTGTGATGAATTTCCCTGCCATTACAGGAGATTACTAAGTATCTGATGTATTTGCACTACACTGGGTTACTTTAAATTAGATTTGATGGTGGAAAGGGAGCTAGAACCATTTTCTATCAACTGAAAAATCAGGCCTGTTTTATGAATCAGTTAGTATTGAATTTCTCTGTACTGTATAGCACAATTTATTCTTTACAATAAAATGCAAATGTTTAAGCATCTTGCCTATAAATACAGCAGTGATTCTGTATGTGTGTGTGGAAGCTCTCAAGACTTCTTTTGTGTCGAAAGCTGTGTACATCATAGCCAATAAAATGTAGCAGACTTGATGTAATTGAAAGTAGAATTCATAGTAAGAAATCTAAATTTGGAATCTAAATGTGTGAGGTCCCATTTTGAATCAGCAAGTCGTGGTTATGGCGAATACTCTTTGATTTGGTGAAGGGTGTGTTTGTAAGTACAGCTCCCCTAAACAGTGCAAAAGATGATGCATCTTGGGAAACAGTTCTGTGCTTCTGTTTTGGACTTAAAGTTGTGGCTGGTGATGTTCTGTTGTCTTAGGAAAGCAGTGTTTAAGGGCTTGCACAATCAGTCATTTCATGCTATCATAAAGTGGCTGTGATCTGTTAGATTATAAAGCGTGATGGCCCAGCAGTTAAGGGAAATGTCTGTTAATGATACCAGCGTGTTACACAAGAAAAATTAAACTTTCTCACTCCTTCTCACTTGCATAAAATTGTCTTGAAAATGGTTTGTGGGAACTTGGGGAATGGATTAAAGATGCTGAATGGAAGGCAGAGAAGTTATTAACATTTCAAAAAATAAATAAATATTTCAAACTTTCACAAGCACCAACCAGTTCAGTATTTAAGATGGATTTTTAGAAAACCACAAGAATGGTTTTAGATTTTTAGAAAACCACTAGAAAACCAATGTCTTCCAGGAGGCTGAGGATAGTCTGAATCAGTCTCTTTAGGGAGAGACACAAAGTGAAAATTTCAATGGAATAAAATGAGAGTAAACCTAAAACACAAGGAGTGTGTCTGAGGCCATTTAGCTTAGACCCTTTGGCTTCTCAGATAGAAAAGAGTGGCATTTACTTGCCCTCAACAGTATTAATGCAGCTGTTAAACCAAAGAGGGAGTTATGACACTGCCAGATGCTCCTTGTAGATTAATGCAACTGAACTCTTGTGAAAGTCACAACACGCTAAGTGTAAGGAAACTACTCTTAATTAGCAAATGTGGAAAGCAAACCTCCAGGCAGGTTTTGCCCCTGCTGCTTCTAGGGGAGGCTGCCACTGGGATTCCATGGGAAGCAAGCTCTAATGCAGGAGGACACCAATCCTGCAAGGGAGAAATGACCCTGCAATGACATCCTGCAGATGAGACCTTGCTGTCAGGTGATGGCCAAGTGTCCTTTTGCTCTAAGAATTCCACGGCATGGTGTTGATTCCAGGGGCTGGAGGGACATCTCCTGCTGTGGAGTGCAGCCAGCTGGATTTACAGCGCTGGAAAGGAGCATATGGTGACCTTCCAGCCACCTGCCAAGGTGGCTTACAGGAAAAGGAATCTAGACTTTACCTTTTTGTGGTGAAGTGCTGGTGATGTACAGACCACCAAAAGAGGGCTGGAAGCAACGTATGAGTTGCCAGAGAAAAGGTTAGGAAAAAAGACCTATGCAGCATCAGTCTGCAGTATAATCCCAATATTCTGCATGAGGAGAGAGGCAGGAAAGGCACACAGGTCAAGGTGACACTCTCTGTGGCTCAAAATCATGGGACAGGAGTTGATGAAGGTCATGTAGAAAACTGTGAAGAACTGCAGTAAAAATTAAGTCCTATTTAGATGGGAGCACAGAAGGACAGGCAGGCAGACCAAAATAGAAGTGTTTCTATGCAAATGTTGGAAAACTGGAAGATAAAATGGAGGGATTGAAGCCTTAGTTCTGCAGTGAGTTATTGACAGTCCAGGCCTGACACAGAGAAGGTAGCAAGCAGGACACTGATTAGGGATCCTATGGAGAGCCTGGTAAGAGGAACTGTCAAGAGAATAAAATGCTTGCAGCTTGTGGAGAAACTCAGAACCAAAGCATATTCCCTAAAAACTGCTCCTCTGCTTCTTTAAAAATATTTTAAAGAATATTTAGCATGGTTGAGCAAGCTGTAAGCAACAGAAAGATATTCTGCAATAATGTGTCCAAAAATTAGAATAAAAGGGGGAATTCATGCAAAATAAACATGAAACAGTAAACCAAGTTAAAGCCTGATATATGATCTGTAAAAGGCAGAGAAACTTGTCATAAGTACTCTTACTAAAAGATCCAAAATGGGAAGGCAATTGGTCCAATAGATAACTAAGATCTAAAAGAGCTCAAAGAATATTGCACCTGTAGCTAAAGGCACATGAGATAACCAAGCTCACAGTAGCAGTGAAGCTGAGGGTGCCAAAGGTGATGCCAGTTTTTTAAAAGGCTTCCAGAAAGCCCGTGGGAAAGAACAGGAGAAGTATGACTGGCATTCATACCAGCCAATTTTCTGGTAAATACAGTGAAGAAGAAAACGAAAGCATTCATGGACAGTTTGGTGTACCAGGAAAGAGTCAGGACAGTCTCACAGGTCTGGTGGAGTTCTTTGACGGCACTGTTGAGGTTGTGAGTAAGTGTGATTTAGCTGATGCAGTCTACTGGGCTTTAGGGAGTCTCGTGTGAACGACTCACCTAAGGTGCTGAGCAAAATGAAACTGCTCTGACATAAGAGGAATTTTTTTGTCCTAGACTGATAATTGGCCAAAAGATGAGTAAGTGACCTGTTTAACATGGGGGATGGAGGTCACCAGTGGAGTTACTCATGGATCTGTGCTAAGTGTAACACCAGCATGCATTGGTGGTCTGGAAGAGAGAGTGCAGAAAGGGTCCAAGTTAATAAGAGTAGCATAAATGGCAAATAATTACAAAGAACCCAAGAGGGATCTTGTGATGTTTAGTAATTGGGAATGAAGTTTGCTGCTGATGCTATGAAGTAATGCGTGTGGGGGAGAACAATCCTGCTGTTATCGAGACTGCTTCCTTCCATGCTGCCAATGTTGTAGAGAGTTAATCATGCCAAATCCAAGTATGGATCAATTGTTTGGGACTGGTCAAAAAAAAAAAAATAGGGAAAAATGTATCACAGAACAGAAGTCTGCTGTGGCAGTCTATAAACTGCCTTTGCTTTTGTCTTGACCTCTGGGTGCTGTTCTAGTCCCTGTATTTAAAGGAAGGATGAGGAAAAAAAAGGAGAGATAACAGAACTAGAAATGGGTGGCAGTGATGATAAAGAGCAATTAAGTAGATTGAGAATCTTCAGCCTGGCAAAGAAATAGCTAAAGACAAAAATGATAAAAATCTACATAGGAGTATAATGGAAAAAAAGGAACAGGGAATGTTCATTAAGTGTCTCTTGTAGTACAAGACTCAGAGGGGATCAAATAAAATTATCAAGTGACAGATTCAGAACAAGTAAGAGGTGGTATTTATTTTGTAGTGCATAGTTTAGCTGTGAGCCACTGCACATATGCAGGATTCTCTGGGTGTGGACTGTAAGAGCAAAAGCATCAACTCTTGCTTAGAAGAACACAAAGCTCAGTCCCTGAAGGCTGCAGAAGGATCCTAAAGTGCATCCCTGCAAGCTTTTCTTGTCCTGGTGCTCTTCCCGAGACCTCTGCTCTCAGTCTTTGCTAAAGACACAACATGGGGAGAGAAGTATCTTTGGCCTGACTGAATGTGGTTATTAATATGTAAAATGAAGGCAAATTGCAGTCCCCTACAGAAAATTCTGACCATATGCCACTCCAGATGCATAACAGAAATATTGGTGAGGAAAATATGTTGAGAAGGACAGATTTATTTCTTTTCTCTTGGGCTTAACTTCCCAAAGAAAAAAAAGTTCTCTTTTCTTTGAAGAATGTACCAGTCTTATTATACCACATTTTAGTGGTATGGTTTAGTTCATATGGTGGTGATTGGTCAATGGTTGGACTCTATGATCCTGGAGGTCTTTTTCAGCCTTTATGATTCTATGATATGCAGAGTTTAATGCCTAAAAAAGGGAGTTAAGATCCTTTGTCCTGAAGTATTAGTATTCAGATGTAATTCTGTCCTTGTTCAAAATAAGTTGGACACTTGTTACCCTTGCAGTTTCTCTTCAGATGGACTGAATTAAAAACCTGCATGCAAAAATGAACTCAAAAATTTTGGTTCAGGATAAAATGTTTACCTATATAATAAAATGAAAAATACAGATGTTGATCATGGAAGATGAAATGTCTTTTCCTATAAATAGGATGAGGTTACACCTAGATTTAGTCTTTGTACATTTGGATAAGGAATGAAACTATGTTAGACTTGAGCAGAATAAGAACTTGGAGAAAACAGGTTATTATGAATAAACAGAGACTTGACCATTAGATGCGAGAATGGCATTTAAATACTAAAAGTATTTACAAGTTACAAAATCAGGATTATGTAGCCTTCCAACTCTGTAGAAATGAAATTAAAGAAAAGTATCCCTGTGGTAAACCTTGGTGTGAACACAACCAACCGTGAGGCACAGAATCAGCACAGACACACTGCTGCACCCTGCAAGGAGCTCATTTTTAGGAATGGATGTTGCAGGGTACACAAAGGGTCTCTCTAACCCAGGAATATTTGTCTCTTTGCCTCCTGTGGTTGGTACAATAAATCAGCTTCCCCAGTGGGTGATAAGGAGCACCCCAAGCTGGTTTCTGCTCTGAATTACCCTCGAGAGGAGGTTTCCTCTGTCCACACTGGCTACAGGCTGACAAGGGAAACAAAGCACATTGGCCTCCCTAAGTCAAAGCTGGCCTTTGAATGTACCCATTCTATATGTTACTGTCAGATCTGATTTTTCGAGAGGTTTTAGTAGGTCACTTTTTTTTCCCAGTGGTACCAAGATAAAAATACATGAAAAGGCAATACCAGCTAAACCCATTTTTAAGGGTTTCGTGGAGAATGTCTGTTTCCTACTAAAGTTCAGGTTGTCCCACTAAGTTTTTTATACTTGCCTACTAAGCTAGGAGTTGTATTAAAAAATGAGACTAAAATATTCTTCCGTTTAAGACAAAAAAAGGAAAATTGAAGATTTCTCTGAAATAAAAAGCATCATGCAAAAAGAGATCACATGGAGTTTTTTGAAAATGACAAAATTTAGGCAATAGAGCCTGTTTGAAACAAGGGGTTAATTATATACCCTACCAAACACCCCCTAAGACACTTTTCTTTCTCAAGAATGGGAGAAGATTCAATCCTGTCATTACCTCAATTATTTTGAGCTTTTTTATTGCTTCAACAATAGAAAAACAGATTTTTAATTTTCTATGATGTATACTACAGGAAAAAGTATAGAAAAAATCTTGATTTTCTCTTTATCTGGTGATTACCATAGTGAGGTAATGAAGCTGAACCAGTCAGACATTAAAGGAGATTTGGGTCAGCACAGATGATTTTTCACTAAAAATAACTTGTTACCAGGCACTATCAAACTGAACTTCACCAGTAACATAGAGGATTAAACTTTTGTATCTATTTAAAATCATACTTTAAACCATAGTGCATGGTTTTAAATAGTTAAGAGGATGCACCAGCCATAGCAGATTTCCCAAGCAATAATTATTCTAAATTTATCTTTGAAAGTGGACACTGCTGTATATTTTTTTGGAAACCAAACAACTATAGTGTTGTTTGGAAACTATTTCAGTTATATTTTTCTAATGCAAAATCCTCTGGTAAGACAGGTTGTATATTTCAGTATTATAAAGCTCTTGCATGTATACCTTTTTTATTTTCCTTTCTGTTATCAACTACACTTGTTTTTGTTGTTTTGGGGTTTTTTTGGTGGGGAGAGGGTGTCAGGCTCTGTAATTATTCTCTAATGCTTTACAGATAGTTGACTGTACTTGTTAGTTTTTGTCTGGGTGGTTCTTGGTGTTCCTGGTAATTGAGGTGGTTGTGCACTCTATAATGACAATAATAAAAATTCCGAAGTCAAAATGAAAGTCACATGCTGCCTTTGATTCAGATTTCACTTGTACAAAGCCTGTGTTGCTCACAAAGAAAGTTGTAAACTCTTACGAAGCCTTTGATAAAATGGAAGCCAGGGCCCAAAGCAAACCAGAAAATTTCTTATCAGGTCTCTCTTGAGCCCAGTGGCGAGGGGCAGACGCACTTCTGACATCGCCTCCTGCAGCCTTGCGTCCTGCTGGCTCCTGAGAATGCACAGAAATTCCAAGTCCTCTAATTTCAGACACTGAAACTCTTGTCAATTTGCTTTTTCAACTTTTAGATATGCCTTCTTTTCTGGTTTTGCTCTTGTTTGGTTTTTTCTTTGCTTGACAGCAGTTTTACCTTTAATCTTCAAGCCATCACCCTATGGCACAAAATTTATAGGTGGAATTTTTTTACATTTTGATCCATCTTGGTGCTTCCTGACCCATGTAAACATAATGTCTCAAGTTCCTTTACCCCATGCACAAATAATTTCTAATTGGAATGCATATTTAACAGCATATCAAACACATAGACATAACAGTGCTATTGACCTAGATTGCGTTATTTCACGAAGTTTAAAGAAGTTTTTGTCTTTCTTATTCAGTCAGAGCAAGCTGGGCTACCCTAAGTGGTGCTGTGCTGTGTCAGCTGGAGAGGGTTATTCAGTTTATCATATTTTACCTCACCAGATAAACATTCATATGATCCTTTACAGAGACCAACCAAGTACTGACAATTTCTTAAACTATGTTTTTTCTCAAATGCCTCCCAGTGTGGGCATTTGCCTGTTAAATTCAGAATCTGTGAAGGTGTAACAGATTTTGTTGGCTGTGGTAAAGATGCTTTGGAGCAGGGTGGGGTTCTGAGGGGTGATTTGTGGAATTTCAGGGAACTGCACCATCCAGACACAGCAGCTGCCCTGGGGCCGTGTGTTCCATGTGTTTCCTCATTCTTCTTCATCAGCCCTGTGCTTTTTAACTTTTAACTCCCAAAGAAAAGGAGGCTGGGGGGAGCTTATTGCTCTCCACACCTCCCTGAAAGGAGGGTGCAGCCAGGTGGGGTTGGGCTCTTCTCCCGAGTAACAAGGGATGGGACAAGAGGAAATGGCCTCGAGTTGTGCCAGGGGAGGTTTAGATTGGATATTAGGAAAAAATGCCGTGGAAAGGGTGGTCAGACTGTGGAACAGGCGGCCCAGGGAAGTGGTGGAGTCACCGTCCCTGGAGGTCTTTAAAAGACATGTACACACTGCACTTGGGGACATATTTTAGTAGTGGATTGGCAGTGCTGGGTTAATGGTTGTGGTAGTATTAAAGGTTTTTCCAGCCTAAAAAATTCTATGATTCCATTAATTTCTTGCAAAAATATCTTGTAAATCTTTTATTTCACAAAGTCTTTGAAAAGAAACATTTTTTTTTTCCACCCCTCTGTAGACAGACCTAGAAAATCTCAACCTAAAATAGAATTGCTTTGCATGTGTGGGGCTGGGGAATGGAGGAGAGTGGAAGTAGTGCTTGTAATGAGTTTTGAAACCTTCAGAAGGTAGCAGTCCTTCCAAGAAATCTGCTGTAACTCCTTTGATTCAGAAAAACTTAGAAAGCTCATAGGAATTTGAAGCCAGGTGGATTGCTTACTTAAATACATTGATTTATGACTGGTGCAACAATCACTTCAAGTTTTATTTCATTTTAATGATTCCAGTGAGAAGAAAGTTTTGTCCCACAGAAATGTCCTTGTGTTTTACTTCTCATTAATTAAATAATGTCTTGGAACATGGTGAGGAGCTGATCAAACCTATGGATGATATAAAGCTGGGGAAGATGGAAAATGCTTAGTAGTTACAATTAAATCACACTTAGCTGGGAGGCTTTGGGGGAGTTGTATGGTGTAAAAAATGAAGTTTTAGAAAAATATGTAGCTGTTAGAGAAAGCACAGACATTAAGGAACTTGGTGAGCAGTGGTACTTGGGTAAGAATTTTGTAGTTAGCGGGAAGAGGTCAAGTTGTTCAGTGGAAAAAAGGAATGTGTGCCTGGATTTCATGTCCACCAGGCTTTTTACATTTAATACATTCAGAGGTTATGACAAATTTACCAAAAGGTTTAGGGGATAAAAATCAAAACCAAAAGGCCAGGTAAAAGACATAATGGCTGAATGACTAAACAGGTATTATTAAACATGTCCATTTAAAAATAATTTTGTCAAATGTCTTGTTGCATTATTCCAGTTTTATGTCTGAATTTTGACTGCTACCTGCTTGCTGAAGGTTATTTTCCTATTATTCTTCAGTGGTCATGCTGTCAACATATGTCCATCTAATTGTCTGCATTTGAACTGGGAAATACTTTATTCTGAAAATGTTGTGGCTCTTTCACCCTCAAATTTGGTATTTTATGCAAAACTCATAAATATCAGAAGATTTAAAGTTTTGTCTCAGACCAAATGTTTCTGAAATACCACAGGACTTTCTTTGAGTGGCAGCTATGTGTTTTCTTGGTTATGTGAGGAAAGAAATTCTTCTGTCTTGTTGTTACAGTTCATAAATGGTTTTGTTGCCTGCTCCAGTTGTCTCAAATGTTCTCTTACCTTTGCCATCGCCAGCCTGTTTTAGACTAAGACCCTTATGAAGATTTTCTTCTTTTATTTTACAAGCTGATTGCAGTTACCATTTAGTCACTTAGGTTTTCCACCAGCTCTGCTGATAAAGATGTGACCTGCATGGCACCTTGAAGATCTAGCATGTTTTTTCTCTCCCAAGCCAGTCACTTTACTATGACTTTTTTATTTATTTATTTTTTTTTACACTGAATGTTAATCTCTCTCAAGATGGTCTTACTGAAACCTTCTTCATTATCACCCTTTTCCCCCCACTCTGACAAATCCATTTTATGCTCCTGCTTTGTCGGGCAAGACTTTCCCTCCCTCTGCCCCCCTTTTAGGCACATTATTTTCTGCTGCAGTATTAGCTGAAGGGCACTAGCTCTGATGGCTGTGGTGGGGCACTCACAAAAGCTGTCTTCAATCTAGGGGGAACACTGACTCTCCTCCCTGGCTAACGGAAAATATTTGGTGTTTCCAGGGCAATTCTGAGTTTCCAAGTTGGGATTTTTTTCTGAATTGCCCTCCAGAGAAAGCCACTGACTCCTTCAGCTGCAGCAAGGCTGCATTTGATGGGCACTGGTGAAGAGCTGGATCTCCCTGCCCATGGTGGCTCAGTGTATCTGGAAAGGAAAAATAAAATGGATTATTGGGAATTACACCTTTTTGTTATGTTACAGGGTCTGGGCTGGCTTAAACTGTGTACACTTGATACAAAATGAGCCCTGCAAGTATTTCAGCGCTTGTGTTTCCACTTTTAGGGACTGTTGGAAAGTGCAGAATCCAAATAATTTAGGCTGGAGTTTTCTCAAGGTGCCACTCATACAGTTGAGCTGCAAATAATTGGTGGCTGGTATCATCTGTTTCATAATATAGTCATTAATTTTCATCATAGTTATGTAAAACCTGTCCTGATCTGCCATGCAGAAAACTGCTTTTCATCTTGCCTGAATTGAAGAGATTTTTGAAGCTGGTACATGGTTAAAATATATATTATGTGGTGCTGTTACAGAGTTGTCACTAATGAATTAATTGCAACTCACTCAAGAATTTTAGTTCTTGTAGTGTGCCCCCATCTCTGTTCTTTTTCTGGAAAAAAAAGAGATTTGTGTGGAGACAAAGCTGCCTTTGAGACCTTGAAGGCCTTACTCCTCAACCCTTTGAGTGGTTCCAGACTGCATGAAACCAAAAGTTAATGTTTGCTACTACGGATATCCATGATGCTTCACAGTGCATGGATTTTAGGGACCTTTAGGAGGAAACGGCATCTCTGCTCTCAAACAGCTTTTTGGAGAATAAGAAAAACCCTAGACAACAGATGAAGCCTTTGCTCTGTATCCTTTTACTTTCTCTCAATTCGTTATTTTCTCTTTCCCATTAAATTCACTATCTAATCTCATTCAGAAAATTTGCCTCGAATGCATACATTTGTGTATTTTAAAGCTAATTCCAAACTCACATGGGTAATATTTGTTACTTGTACCTCACGTAATTCGAGTACAAAGCCATTGATGAAATCTGAATGATAGATTAACTTAATTGCATTTCTCAGTTTATAATGTGAATGGATTTAATATTTGCACTTCTTGACCTTGCTATTCTTAGACATATTTTTTTGCTGCCACATTTCTACATGTATTTTCATTTTCTTTTTTTGTGTTTTCATTTTCTATGCATACTGGGAGGGGATTGAGGGTGACAAAAGGATGTGAAGATATGCAAAGAACCATGGCCTTGTGAGGCAGAGAATTAAATTGTTTATTTGATGTTAATAATTTGCTTAATGCTATACCTAAAATCTAGGTTTGGAAGAAGAGTGTGGGGAATTCCTTTAAAAAGTGACACAAAAGCAGGAAAGAAAGTTAGCAGACAGTGATTAATTACATTATTGCAAAGGGGGAGCTTTTTGTATCTCCTCTTGGTTTGAAATGAGTTGCCATGTGTCGAGAAGGTGGCGACTGGCAGAAGACTTTCCTGTCTTACTAAGTTGTGACATCAGGAAATAACTACATTTACCACGGGGAGTTTACCTAACTAACCACAACCTTTTACTGATATGTTAAATTTGTCCTCACATACAAATTTTGAAATAAAAATGCCAGTACTTGGTGTGTCACTGATGGGAAGTAAAAGGCAATATTTTGGTCATAATTGGTAGGAGGCGAGACTGGCATTCACATGAATTTTCCCCAGTTAGAGAATGAGCACAAAATATTTCATAGAAATTAAATTATTTCTTAAAATTTCTCTCAAGCTAACTTGGCATTTAGAAATGCTTGTGCTTTCCCCACTCTTAATACTTAGTGTCTGAAAGTGGTTTTATTTAAATAAGAAACACATTATTTGTTTAAAGTGTTAAATATTTTCTTTAGATTTCAGTCTTCAGCTTTAGCACAGCACTCAGAATTTTGTTTTCAAGGCCAGAAAGATCCTCATGCTGTCTTTTAAAACATCCTGCATGCCAAAGGACACAGAAATATGCTCTGCAATGATTCTGCTGTGTTCGGTATCTTGCAAAATCTTAAGGGGATGACAGAGAATCCATCACTTAGCCTGGCACTCTGTTCAAACAAATTATCCTCACTGATAATTTATACAGGCTTAAATCCTTAAGTATCACTTGAAGAAACTTTGGTTTTATCCCTTAAATCACCTGGGGCTTCTTCAATTTCTTCTCCACTTTTATTTAGCACCGTCTGCATACAGTTCCAATGTCTGTGTATTCGAGTATTCATCTTGCCATGCAGAGAAGGAGCAAAATTGGTGATTTCTCTTGGGTGCCTGGGGACTGCCCTGATCCTCCTTTTCCATAGAGCACTCCCTGCAGGGCACCTATAAAGTGATTTATTCAGTGATCCTACACCTCCATGAGAGCAGCATCGGTCCAAGTTGTGGTCCCAGGTTTCAGGCATGCACCAGCTTTGTGTTTTTAGGGGAGTGTGGCCTCGCATTTGCATTGGAGTTTGCCTTCACTGGTGTCTGCAGATGGGATTTTGGGGAAATACCAGACCTGCTTGGAGATAAATCTGCTTATATAGGGTGTCTGAGTCTTGTAACACTTCTTTACACCTGATCCTGCTGTGTGAGTCCTAAGAGTAAGAAAACAGTCATAAACTGGATCTTCTCTGTCTCTTTGCATCTTTTAATTATTTAAAAATGAGTCATGCACATCTATGCTGGCTCATTATGCCTTGCAATTAAGTCAAAGTGTACTTTCCTCTTACATAGGGAAAAACTAGAAAAATTCTCCCTTTTTTTTTTTTTTTTTTTTCCTCCAACAAACTCCAAGACCCCTTGGGAACTCCCCTGTTCCCAGCTTGCCCTTCTGCAATCTATTTCCACCTTTCTGTTAAGTTCAATTTCAATTTCTTGCCAGATCTTTCTGGAACCTGTGTCTGGTAGTTTGTAGCTCAAGACAGGCAGACTGAACCAGGCCTTCCAAAGCCGCTCCTCTGGTGTAAATGGTCTGGTGTGACCCTGTGTCTCGGTGTCATGGGTGGTGGCAGTGGTCAGTAAATAGGTCCTGGGGACTCCTGACCGTGCAATGTCCTCGAAGTCGCAGCAGAGCTCCCGGAGAAATCTGGGAGGAGAAGCAAGCAGCATTTCTTTCCTGACAATATGAAATGAAATGTTGGTTTCTCCATTAATGAAGTTGAATCTATTGATTTGTTTTGGACTACTGACAAGTGAAGGTCATCACGGAGCTGTTCAGCATCCTTCACACGAGCCCTTTTTTTGTCCATTTATGTGTTTCAGTATTGATCAGCTTTGGCAACCACTAAGAATTCCTGATGTGTGGTGGTTCACTGACACAAGGTGTGCTACCACAAAAAGCTGTAGAGCTTCAGCCTAAAGACTTTCTTCATACAAAAATATATTCCCTATTCCTCTCCAATATGAACTAGACTTGGGCTGCTCAGCTGCTGAGATCCGTGGCTATTCACATGATTTTCATTTCCCAAAGGTTTCTTCATTGCAGACCCTGGGCTTGGAGGTATCAGCCTGTTCATGGCTGCTGTTTTCCCTGCAGCCCCTCTGTTGCCACTCTCTGTATTTCTCCTCTGGAAACACTGTGGCCGGTTGTCACCACCAGCATAATCCAGTTTGTTTGGGTCCCTTTCTTATGCTGGGGGACAACTGAGGCTGCTTATGAGTGGTGTGAATTATCCAGGCAGTAATTACCCATTCCTGGCCATGGACTTTTCATCCCAGAGGGCAGATGAGGATGCAGACCCTGTTGTGTAATTCATGTCCAGAAAGTCGAAAGCTTCAAGAAAACATCCAGGATTTGCACAGGTTGTGTTGTGCTCGTGGGAATTTGTGCTGCTGGGGTGTGCAGAGCCCTCGTGTGCAAATGAAGGGTGTTGCACATCTCACAGGACACACATCAGGCCGAGGAAGGAGACACAGCCTCGGTGTTTTGGCATCTCTCGGAGCATGGGGCTTTGAGGGGGTGGAAATTTTGCTCCTCAGCTGGTCCAGTTTGTGAGGCAGCCATGAATGCTGGTTCTTGGAAACGGGAGAATCAAGTTATAATGAGAAAACTCTGACTCCTTTGTCTACTCCCTGTGATATTGAGTTGCCAACCCCAGCAAACCTTTCTTTGGATGTGTGGGGGAATTCAGAACCCCTACACCGGCTGCATTTGTGCTTTGTTTTCACCCTCTGGAGAAAGGTGGCAGAGTTGCAAAGCAAGAATCTGATCTTGTCACTGGCAGCTGGGAAGGGACAAAGACAAAAGCCCAGCAGAGCTGCATCGTGCAGGGATGTTGAGGTGACACAGCCCAGCGTGACACCGAGCAGGGCACGAGGTCACCTGCGGTGGCTGGGGACCGCAGCAGTTCTGTCATGGTGTAGTGCATCCTCCTCTTACTGTAGGGTTTGTCTGGGTCTCTGCAGGAGGGCAGGTCACAGGCAAAAGGAAAGGAGAAGTTAACCTTTCTCAGCAGATGAAGGATGTGTAGGTTGCCCAGCTGAAGAAAAATTGAGTTTCTAGAGGAGAGGGCAGTGGAAAAGGATGATAACACACAATGGAGTGAGTGTACATGATCAACTCCTGCAGTGTTAAATTGACTTTAAAATAAAAAGGATACCCTTTGAGTTATGTTACTTTGAGTTTGTGGGACTTAAGTGTGCAGCATATTAGAATTCAAAACTAAAAATGGATTGGGGGTGTGAAAGGTCCAGCATGGTTTTGACTAAGGTGAGGTCCATGTACAGACAATTAAGGCCTCTGAAAGCAGAAAACCAGCTGCATTGAGTTGAGTGGATTGCTTCAGGTAAAGTTCAGTAGAATACATTTAAAAATAATGAACGTGTTGATTTTTTTTTTTTTTTCTTCCCCTAAGATGAAGAGCTTGTTTTGGAGCTGTTTAAATTCATGGCGGGTGGGAGGGAATAGTACTGTTGTAAACGTCATGAAAATAGGGGAACAATGTAGATTTGGACTGTTATTCCCAATAGGTTTTTTCTTTATTTTGTGTTCCCTGGTACATGCTAAAAATATTTTCAATATCTTAACATCTGCATTGTTATGAAATATGGCACGTCTTTGTTTTGTTTTCAGCTGTGTCATTCTTCCATTACATTTTGTTCCATTTGCTCTCTTCAGTTGGGATGTGAAGTCATTTTCTTTTGTCAGTTTTAGGCCTAATTGCCTTGACTCCAGAACTGCACTGTGCACCACTTGGAAGAAGTTATTTCTTTTGTTCTGCCTCAAAACAAACCCCAGGCTGTATGTTGGGGAATATGGATTGTGAAAATGACTTCTGATTGGCAGAGAGGGGCAGAAAATAGGGTGAAAATAAAGGCAGCAAGCCTCTTTAAAGGTAGAAAACATAGGGCTGATGAGGGGCTGGGTATGGCAGTGTATTTTGCATAATTCTGTGTATTAACACATCTTGCCTCAAATTCAGCCTTGTGTCCCATTGATTTGATTCCATGGGGGATGGAATACTTGGATGAGGCAGAGCAGACCCCTAAAGCTCCAGGCAGCAGAGGAGGATGGTGGATGAAGGTGGGAGGCAGTTCTGATTGTGTGTCAATAGAAGCAGCCCAGCAGGAGAGAAATAGAGCCAGACTTGCTGTGAACACAGGAGAGGGAAATGTTAAGTTCAAGTGGAAATGAGGGCAAGGTGGACAGCCATGGGGAGCTTGGGGGATGCTGCTTCCCAGAACACTGCCTGAAACACAAGATTTCTGGATTCTGCTTTCTCTCCTAGCCTGGGGCACTGCCAAAGATGATAGAACCTGGTTTTGGCTTCTTGATTGTCTCAAGCAACAGCACTGAGTGTCACTGCTCTGGCCCCATCTCTCAGGTGTGCAGTTGTCAACAGGTTGACTCAGAGAGAAAAAAAAAAAAGGCAATTTTCCTAGTTTGATTACTTTTTTCTCTCCTCTAAATTTGGGGAAACTTTTGCACGCCCACAATGTACTTTAAAAACATGTGAAGGTGACAAAGCCAGGCCACCAGATCTGGGAAATGCTGGAATCAAGGTTGCACATGTTCCTTTAATTCTGTCTTCCTGGATGCATGTCCTGTAGCAAAATCTAAATAAATGGTAAGCATCATTTTGTTTTATTTTTTTCTGTGAGTAACACACCTGTGATGGTGTTTATGAGATGAATCAGGGATAGGTAATTAATGAGATGCTCACAGATATTCTGGAGATGGTTTTTCTGCACAAAGCTGTAACAGACATTTGCCCTTGGCAACCTTCTCTTCCCAGGGGTTCCTGCCACCTGCCTCTGTGTGCAGCTCCCTCTTACTCAGGGCAGCAGCAGCCTCTGGGACTTGCTGAAAATCCCTGGAGGGAGGGAGTTCCCTGCTCTGAACCCTTGTCCAGAGGAGGCGCTGGGCTCTGCAGGCAGCCTTCATTTGCTGTTTTTAATCCCACTAACGTGCGCTGTGCCCCGAGAACATCTCATCTCTAAATCTCTGCGTTGTCACAAGAGTGGGAAGGTGTGATTGACAGGGCGCTGGGCAAGGACAGGGAAGGGTCTCCTGTCTGAGGCATCAGGTGGTGTGAGAGGCAGCTGAATTCTGGCATTGCTGCCTGTACCACAGAGTTCCTGCCCGAGGCTGTCATTTTGTGGCCAGCTGCTCAAATGCTGGTACGTGTCTTGTTTTCTGGATTTCCAAATCAACTCCAGGAGCCACATGGTCATTCAAAGCCAGTTTTAGATGATTTGCTCTGAGGAATTCAATAAAAAGGCACAACCACTATTAAGGAGTAATAGGGAGTGAGGCTTAACTATTGAATAGATTACGTGAGACTGGAAGAATCAGACAGCCTGAGGTCTGCAATGGTCTGGTGTTTGAATTTTCAATTCCAGGTCAAACATAACTTGCTGAGATTCCCCTCCTCCCAACCCCCCCGCCAAGTTTTTGTGTTCCCCAGAGTGCAGTGCACTTAAACAGAAGTGATTGGAACAAAAAAGGCAATAGATGTGTCAGTTAATCTATAGCTATTTTCTATATTAAGTTAGTTTTAAATAGCATTAAAGGCTCAGTTTAGTGAAGCACTTAGTAAGGCATCTAACAGCATATTTGAATTGAGGCCAGGATTGATAAACTTGGATACTGTGTGATAATATATTCCAATAGGAGCACTGCATCCACAATGGTTAATGTGCTTGTCCCAAGCCGGGCTGTGTTCTTCCTTCTGCTCAGATTCAGGGTTGCAAGTTCAAAGTCAGTTTATGTGAGGGTTTGGTTCATACTTTTCCAGTAAGAATGGGATAAAAATTAATTTTTTTTTAAGTGATGGATTTATAAGCAAAGGATATTCTTTAACTTCCCAAAATACCTTCTGTCTGTCACAGACCTCTTGCTTTGATTCCTTTAACACTTCTTTACTTTTCCAGGGAATATGGGATCATTTGATGTCCCTGTGTGAGATCCAGTTACAGAAGGTTTTCCGAAACAGGGTTCTGAGACTTCAGAAAACTGGAAAGAAAACAACCTTCTTTAAGTAGACTAGCATTAAAACAATGCTCATTCTTAATTTATGGGAAAATATGTAAATTGTGTCTGGAAGGTCACTGTAGTGAGGCCTTTACAATTAAAAGAAAACCACTATTTGCTAGTTAAAAAACCCAAACCACTAAACCAAAGAAAACCATAAAAATATTGAGTAAGACTATCATAACTTCCAGAAGATAGACCTTTGGACAGTTATCCTCTTAAAAGAAGGGATAAATATTAAAAATCTCCAAAACGTGAAATAAGAATAAGAAAAGCAATCATCTTGCAAAGAATAAGGAATGCAATCAAGGACCTATAAGAGGTACAAGATGTACCTAAAGTATTAAGCAAAATTTTGAAGTCTTGTTAGAGTCGTGTCAACATGAACCATTATAAATAGAAATTAAATTAAAAGATACATTGTTTTAACCTGAAATTTCATTGGAAAAATATTGACTTAGCTTTGTATTTAATTCCTGCAAAAGTTTGCAAAGTTTTTTCCTGTGGCTGGGGCAAGAGCACATTGACAAAATGTTGTTATTTAAAATGTTGTAAATCCTTCATTATTTTATAGCAAATAATAATAGATTTTTTTAAAAAACGTACATTTTCTTTAGCCTTGTGGATTGAGTTATAATTTAAAATTTAAAATTAATCTCGGTTGATTCCATTTAGGTCTCTCTGTAAATAAAATCAGGAGTCAGAGAATGAATGCCACACGTTTCTAAATGAGGATGGTGCCTTCCAGAAAACAGCATCTTTAAGACATGAGAAAATTTAACCAAAGTGTGTACATCCAAAACAGAATAGCTTTTATGTGCACGGAAGAGAATATTTGATTATTTTACAGTAAAATGTAATTGCATTTGTTAAGAGACCAGTGAAGTGGATGCATTCAGAAAAGTGTGATTGGAGAGAATGGCATTTCCCATTGCACCCTCATAAAACTAAACGAAGCAAGTAATGTTTGGTTTTCATGATGCATTTGATCAACATGTTAGAATAACACTATTTGAATTAGAAATTAATAAAACTGTTACCACCTTCATTTACGGAAAAAGAAAACATTGTCTCCTTGTTTTTCTTAGTTGTGATCATCAATTGAAGGATTCTGTCTGGAAATTCTGCTATAAATTGAGCGTAACACCTGATAAAAAACAAAGTAGTATTTTACGGTACAGTGATAAGGCACTTTGCTAGTTCTAAGTCTTAATTTTGAAATTCTCTGGTGACAAAATGACTTTTATTTTCTCTATTTCTGCTAATCTTTAAATGAACATAGGTAAATCATAGGAAACCCAAATTTCAAATTTTCACCATTTTCTTTAAAAAGAAAACCTTAATAAATTTTATAAAGATTACTCATAAATATATGACTCTGCTAGGAAAAGTACCAGAATAACAAAATAAAACTTTCTTTTGTCCTTTTATTTAGATCTTATTGGAAAAGCTATGATACACCTTTATTTCTTTTCTGTTTCCAATTCTGATCTCTTGCTTTCCTATATCCATAAAGATTTAACTCCATTTTATAAAAAGCCAAACAAACCAAAAACAGCAGGCAGCAATGGTGTAAAGGGGTTTTTTTGCATCAGAAACGTGTTCCTATATTCCTATATTGGCCCATCTATGTAATGTGTATTTCTCTAGGGTGTAGCCCCAAATGGGTCATGGTTGTAGAGGAGTTGTGTGTGTATGGGTGTCTGATGTGTCTGTAAATCAGAATATAAATAAGACCGTGCTTTAACCCAGGAACATTTAAAACAGGAGGGTAATCTGTAGTTTTTAGTCTCCCTTCTGGAATAATTGTTTTAATAAATTTATTTTTCACCATTGTTTTGTTTTGTAGCGTTTTAGGCTCTAAAAAAACCCCCAAACCAACCTACGTAGGTGACACCGGCTTAGTGAATAACATATATTTTTTTATTTCTATTTTTTGTCAGCTCTCACAAATATATTAGGTCATTTGAATTTTTTGTATATGTATCCCTTCTGTTTCATGTATTTGTGTATATATACGTAAAAATATGATAGGGGTATGTGTGTATATATATAAAAAATATGGGCTGTACATATACATGGGGGTGAAAAGATATATATGCACATATATTTGGTACCTATCAAACTTCCTCTGGTTGTTTCTATCATTGTGACTGAGACAAATTGGGTGGTTTTTTTCTTCAGTGGTGGTGCCTCTCTCAGCAGGTGATTTGTAGATGTAGTTGTCCTGCAAATCCAGTTCCTCTTCTGGAAGTTCCCCTCCCCTTCAGAGAACATCTGAAGGGAATATCCCTGGGAAATTCATACGAACAAATAATGAGTGGGGGTAAGATTTTGACACAGAAGTCAATGGCAAAAACCCTGTTGACTCCAGTGGGATGAGAGGGGACACAGTGAAACACCAGATTTTTAAATCACCATTGCTCACAATTGTACTTTGTGCTGCTTCACCACAATTCACTGACTGTACCTTACTAATTCAATCAGTAGCAAAATTCAGCTAAAAATCAAAATTTACAAGTGCTTTTGTTGTCTTTATTATTCAGCAGTTCAAAATGCTATTAAAAAGGTGTTGAAAAAAATCAAGCTCGGTTAGTTTAAAATGGGGTTTTTTTAGCACTTGTTTGTGTTGTGCACTTTTACTTCTGTAGAGGAGAAGATTATTTCTCTTCAGTTAGATTGCACAGTAAAGTAGTGATCAAGAAAAGCATTGATTGTCTACTCCAACTTGAGAAGCTGAATGGCATTACACAATGAGTAGTGAGATAACATAAGGAATTTGGGGTTATTTGACTTGGACTTGCTGTACTTCTGATGCACCTTCTTCTGCAAACATCTGTAAGTCCCACTAGCATGGCTCACTCGTGTAGCGTTAAACATTTGCACGCTAGAAATACCAGATAAAATAGAGTCACCATTTTAAATTCTCAGTTTATTCAGAACAGAGGTGCTGATCTTGTTTAGAAAACGTAAAGCTGCGTGTTTGGTAGTTTACAGATGCACCAATTTTGCTAAGAGCTGCTAAGAAGAAGTTGATGGTTTGGACCAAGGATTGCTGTGGTTGCTATGTGCGAAAGCCTTGAACAAACCAGCGGGAAATAATACCAGGGTGGGAAAGTATTGCTATGGTTACAGAGTATTTTCTTTAAAGGAGAGGTGGATAACACAGCAAGAATCACTGAAACTTAGGTAATAATGTATTCTACAAAAGGAAAAAGACTGAAAGATAATAACTGTCTTCTAGTCTTAATGGCATTTTGTTAGTTTCCAGCAAAGAGGGATTTAATTAAAGTAGGAATAATTTGTGAAAGCTTTGTTAGAAAAGTATCCTTAGCTTTTATTTTTTAAAAGTGGAATGCCAGCACAATACCTTGCATATTTTGGCTTCATCTCTTTGTTTTTTTAAAACAAAAAAGATTTTTTTTTTTTGTCAGAGAGATTAAGAGTTCTTTTAAAAATAATAAAAGTCTAATTATGCACAAATAATTTGGTTCATATAAACTTTTAATACAGATTTTCCAGACATTAAAAACTGTAAAACAGCTGCATTTTGCAAAAGATATATGCAATATAAAGTGACTATAAAATACAATAAAAATTATAATACATAACAAAACCCCGCTTTAAGTGGTGCTGTAAATCTGAACATTAAATTTCATCTGGGAAACATCCTGTTTCACTTGTAGATGTCCTCCAGGGTTTAGTTGTGATCACCTCCGTGGGTTTGATCCTCAAAACCAGGAAGCAGAGGACATTGTGCAGCTCAGAATTGTGTCTGATGGAGAAATCACTCACCAGTGACTTCATGAGCAGACTGGTGGCAGGGACAGGACAGATCTGTGCTCCAGGGCCAGGAAAAGGCAAAATGTAAGAAGTGGATTTTTTTGTTTCCTGTGGCTACTGTGCTGTGTTTATCCTTCTCTCTGACGTCCAAGCCTTGGTACTCTGCCTCGTTTTTGAGGCCACCCCTGCCGCTCACCGGGGTGTGGCTGATGGAACCAGATGCAGCTCCTGAGCTGTGTATCTGCGCTGAAGGTCTGCACCCGACCCTGGCTGATGTGTCAGCTTCATTCCTTGTCCAGGGAGGAGAATTGATTGTGCTGGGGAGGAAAGGATGGAAAGAGAATAAATGGGCAATTTCTCTGTGCACAAGAGCCTGCTCTCCTTCAGAGCATGACTCCACCACACCACATCAATTGTTCATCACATCTCTGCCTTGGGCACAATTTGTTGAAGTTGAGGAGGAGGAATTAAATTGTCAGCTGAAATATGTTCAGCTTTTTGTGTTTTCTATAGTGTTAGTGCTGTTTTGCCTGCACTGGGAGATAGGGATTTGAGACTTGGAGGTGAGGCAACATCCTTTTACTTAGCTCTTGACAAGTATAATTAAACATGGAAATAACCTGCTGTACATAGCAGCCCAGACCCTGGCTTTTCAAATTGAGATCAAAGACCCTCTTCATGTTAATCTTGTAACTTTTCCAGCAAAATCCTGACTTTTATGCAGTGGACGCATAAGATGGAGTGTGGGGTACAGAGGGGAAGGAATGGTTCCGATGGGGACTGATGATACTAGGGCTGGACTTCTGTATAAAAACATGGAGACAAGGGAGAGAAAACCAGAAGAAAGAACTGAGATGGCAGAGGAGCAAAGGAAATGAGATCATCTGGGTGGATAAGGAATGGCCATTTTGTCAGGAAAAGAGGGAATTCAAGAAAAGAGTCTCAAGAGGGGGGAAGAACTAGACTAGAGACCAGAACAAAATGAGGAACTGGAGGCAGTGGAAGAACAGGACAGTGGTGAGGGCCAGTGCTTGGAAGCTAAGAGTGGATGAAGAACAAGCCCTGAAAGGAAAAAAGTGAAGAGTATAAAGGCAGAAAATGTCCAGGCTGAGGAAATGGGTCAAAAGTTGTGTGCAGCTCAGGTGCACTGCTCCCTGCAGTGAAAAGCCAAGGATTTCTGAGCAGAGCTTCCTGTCTTTCCCTAGACGTCTTGTGCAGCTGACCCACTGTCAAAACAATGGCTTTCATGGATGAGGGCATCTTACTGCTGTAATTATTCCCTCCATTAGCACAAATGAGAGAGACAAATGTAATGTGGATTCAGCTGTTCCACACTGGGCCATTTCCCCATGAGTATTTGTTCTGCATTTTTTCCCAGTGGTTTAAAAAATATACTTTACACCTCAGTTCCCTGGGTATGAAGTTAAAATAGTTTGTCTCCCTTTTTTCATAGGGAAGTGGTGCTTATAAATATTACGGAAGTTATTTTCCCAGCATCTATAAGGTAGTGATAAGCCCATGAAGAAATTTGCAGTCTCAAGGCTGGAGTTAAACAGGACATGGCAGGAAAGTCTGTGGCCATCTGGTGAATGGCAGAGTAAAAATGGAATATCCCTTTGCTCCTTGAGTAAACAGCCAATGATCTTGTGCACTGACTGGGATATAAGAAAACTGGGACCTGTTCAAGAAAAAAATTGAAGAAAAAACCTGAAGTTTTGAATAATAACTGAGGAGTGTTCTCATGGCGTGTGCACACATAAAGCAAGATGGATTTACAGTTGCACAAGGGTCCTTCAGTCTGGCCCCATCTGCCTTTTGAGTGCTCAGCTTCACACTGTTTAAGACACTTTCTTGTGCATCATACATTTTTAGAAGCACTAATGCTTTACAGACCTGTGTGCCTTTTTACCTTGTCAATGATTCCATAAAAGCAGTAAGTAACTGTGAATACTAATTCAGCAATAAAGTTTTCCTAAGATAAGCAGTCAAGAAGGGTTCTAAAAAGCTGGTCACTTGGCAGGCCCACATGTACCTCCATCTGGCTCAGAACCTGAAGACAGATTCAGAAAGCAAGTGGGATAATCTCTTTCAAAATCATGGCTTTTAGTCCTATTGTTTAGGTGCAATGGACATTATATTTAAGGACTTGCATAAGCAAATTTTACATTCCTTAGGACTTGAAAACTCTTCTTCCTTCTCTCTGTCCTGTTCTTGCTCTACACCCTTTCTTCAAAGCTGGCTTTCATTCAGTTTGCAAAGGTCCTCTCCTTTCTTTTGTTTTCCCATGGTTCTCAAATTAAATAAAACTTGATTTAAATAATGACATGTTATAAAAAAAAAGTAGGCTTCTAGCCATAAAAATGGTGGACAAGCTATTTGAATTTTAATTAATACTTTACTTTTGTATGGGATAAGTTTTTGAAATAAGCTGTTGAAACTTTTTAAACTGGAAAAAAAGTAATGACAGTTTCTCAAAGACCAGAGGATTTCAACTCTCCTTTCTTCCTTATTTAAAATCAAAAAACCCCAAACAAACCAACAAAGAAAAAAACCCTTTCTTGATATTATGTAGAATACTTAATTTTTTTGGTACATCATTGGTGAAAGCAACTGCAGCTCTTGTGAATGTCACTGCTTATTAATGATAGCATTGAATGTTTATAAAGCATCTTGGTAGAACAAAACCAGAGACCAGGGTGCTGATTACTGGTCATCATTCTTGTTTATGCTGATAAGTTTTTGATGTCCTGAAGAGTCCCAGTGAAATAGAACTGGAAAAGAGCAATAGATGGGGGGGTCTGAAATCTTCCTCCTTCCTTTCTGCTGGGAATCAGTGCAGGACTCTTCATTTTGAGTGTAATCATTGCTTGAGATGATATAACAAGATACAAGTGTGCTGAAAAATACTGAGCAGATCTTCCTATAGACACGTGCAATAAATATTCTTCCTATAATATAAATTTATAATATAAATATAATATATATTTATAATATAAAT
>VZTX01021316.1:0-13029 GCA_013400915.1 Pardalotus punctatus | reverse complement strand
ATAATATAAATTTTGTATACCTGGGACAAACATTCACTTGTACAAAAACAGCCCAGGTTCCTCTTCTTATATTTTTTTTCCTTAATTAGAAAGATTCTTGTTATGTAAATATTTTGGAGTGTAAAACCGGATTTGAAAATATGGAGGTCACTGGAAAAGATGCAAGAAAAATTAGAGCCCTGGCAATATAATTATTTTTGTGGGACCGAGTGTACAAAGTTTCATTGGGAGTATGAGAAACAGGTGCAGGACCCTGTTATGTTTTGGCTGATTTTTTTTGTGCTGCCATTGTCTGAAGGAGTCTAAGTGAACTTCATGCTATGACAAAAATCATTTGGTCTCCTACTTTAGAAACAAACCAGTTTGTTTCCCTTTTTATGCTGTGGTAAGATGTCCTAGATTTGCCCCTGTGTCTTCTTGAATTATAAATAGTTTCCAGTTTATGGCTGAACATAATTGCTCTTGCTTTGGGACAGACAACATATACATTTATGTGAATGAAGGGATTTAGGGTCTTGGACACACATCTTGCCCAAATGCTTCAATTATGGGCATGAAGAAGAGTTATATTGTAATTTGGGGTGCTTAGGATGGGGTTTGGTGCCTACACATCATTATTCAGTGCTTTTGGGGGTGCTGCAGCGTGTCCCAGGCATTGCATGGGGTGTGCAGGTGTGGGGCAGATCCTGAGCCCTCCGGAGTGTGGAGAGCTGGCTGCAGGAGGTCAGGGGAGAGATGGCACCAGAAAGCTGGACTGGAGGAACTGAATTGCACCTGTAAAATCCGAAGAGAATTTGTGGTTCCTGTATTTGTGTCACAGAAGCTGTGTGTTTGGTAGCTAGCTAGCCCCTTTGGCAGGAGATCATCCGATAATGAGACCCAAAAGAAAACATTCTTTACTCTAGTTCTTATGGCAGTTTGACATTTCAGAGGCTGCAGTGGGACTCTACCGGTTCATCGAACTCAGAGAGCTTTTGCTGCTTCAGTTCTGTTTGAAAACACCATGAGAACATCCTACAAATACCTGAATGACTTTACTACTTTTAATTATGTAAATGTTTTACGAATGTTTCCTCTCTAAATTCTCAATTCTAAGTCCACTCTCTCAAAATGCTGAAAAACTGTGGAAGAGGCAGAAAATGTCAAGGTAACAGAAATGAACTGTCACTAAAATCTTACCTTTTCTACTCCAGGGAATAACTGGTATTTGAGAGAGAGGAAGAGAATAGTGAGGCTGAGGGATTCCTTGTCAGGGAATGAAGGAAAGCAAAACCTCTTTCATAAAGTCAAGCCTGTAGCTGCAAGTAAGAAATGATGGTATCAGTGAAAGTAGTGTGCACCTTAGTCAAGAAATCAACTAATCACTATTCTGAGATCTCGTGGTTGTGCTGAGATGCCTCCTCTGAGGTATTTCTTTACAATAAAGGAGGCAGAAATTACCACTCTGTTGTCTTTCACTATTGTTGCATCTGCCTCTCTTTATTGAGCCCTCAAGATGTCTTCCAAAAGTCGGTTTTGATTTGTAACACTGATTTATACTAATGTCTAAAAACTATTTTTTATTTTAAAAGCCACAGTTGACAGTTCTGCTGCTCCTCTGTAGCACTGAAAGGTCTGTGAGTAGCTCGTTGCTCAGCCTACAGGACTCTGGTGTTTGCTGCTACAAGTAAACAACACTTAGTGTGGCAAACACCACTGCTCTGTGGAACTTAAGTCTACTCACTGGAGGTAAAACAAATATCAAAACTCTCTAAACATATCTAAGCTCCTAGATATAAATTGGTATGCATTATCTGACCACACTTTTGGCATACTGAGGTCAGATGGGTTATTCTTGGATGGCTGAACAGTTCCTTTAGCTCTGATTTCTTAATTTTTTTTATTTTGTACTTGATTGTTACCTTATCATTACACTGATGTATATTCATCTATATAATTCCATTCTTTCTTTCTTGCTGCAATAATGTAGTTTTGAGACAGCCGTGCATACTGAACAATGTACCAATCTGATTGTTTCTACTCTACAAAAGTCTCCTCTCTCTTCCCATCCAGCTTGTCCAAGCAGTAAAATGATGATTAAGTTCCTTTCACTTGGAAATTTTGCTCTTATTACAGACATGATGAATTTTTATTTCTTTTTCTTTTCTTTTTTCTTTTTTTAACCTGCCTCCAAGTAGAAGTAGTGGTGTGATCTCTGTCCGCTGACATTGTTTTCTCTGAAGTAATTTATTTGATGCTATTTGCTCTCTGGAACACTCGTGTTTAGGTAGTGACTCAGTAGTCTGGATGCCCTGGTGGAGGTTGCTGGTTTGGTGGATGCACTCATACTGGTTTATGTCAACAGAGAATTTCTCCTGTAATGTTGACTCAAGATAAATATTTTGAAGGAGATAAACTTGAAGTGTTCGTAGCATTTCTTTCTTTAACTGGGGTTTTTTTTGTGCAATTTTTAAAAAGTGAACTTCTTCCATCTTTGGAAGAGTTATCGTAAGTATTTTGTGGTTTTTCCTCCTCTTTCTTCATGCCACAAGTTATAAAACCATTAATGGTCATTTGTACTGAAATAGTCTATTAGTTACAATAAACCTGCTGGTTGTGAGGTGGGCCAAATTAATTGTATCTAACAACAAATTGTGGGGTTTTTTATATTTGTTTTGTAGTTCAATTCTACTCATAGTTCCTTGGGGACTGAAGACTAAAAATACGTTTAACTGTACAGATTGTTCTAGCTGTTAAAGAGCATTTCCTTATTCCTGTAAGGACTTGCTCTGGGAGCAGCTCTGAGTTGACTGAAGGGCAAATTTTTTTGGCAGAATGAAAGTCATCCATCTAATACCAGATCAAAAAAATGTCTCTCTCAAATAGATGCTATTGAATTTAAAAAAAAAAAAAAAAGGTGAAAAAATTAGAAATTGGAAAGTCACAATTAAAAAAGCGCTTACCAAGGCTCTGCAAAGAAGCCAGCTGGTTTAAAAATAAGAAGCCTGGGCGCATCACTAAGTTGACCAGTGACAGCATCTGATCTTGCAAAGTTACACCTCATGTTTTCATTCCATCCGTGATGCCTCAGGGGCATGTTTTTGTATCTCAGTATTAATGGGCTTGCTACCACAAAATTGGTGAACTTGTTACAATGAGAGCCTTGGAATGAGAATTGTGTTTGAGTTCATCCCAATAGTGCAAGAGAGTAGGACACCTAGAAGGTGACCCATGTGAGTAAAGATGTTTAGGATGGCTTTTGCTTGACGTTATGCAATACTGACCCTTTGACAAAATGTCTTAGAGATGAAATTTCTTGTATTTTGAGAACTGGGTGTTGGTTCAAATTAAATCTGAGAAGTTTACTGATGTTAGTGTACCAATTTTAAAAGTCTTGAAAAGTTTGAAAGTGTCTGTTAGAAATAAGTCTCTTTCCAGGCACAGTAATGCGTGTTTCCCGCAGCAGATAAAAGAACCATCAGCAGATGCACTTTGCTGTTCTAGGCCAAATTCCTTTAAATATGTTATTCACAACTTAAGTTTGCAAATTATTCTGGTGTAAGGTGGGGTTAATGGTTCAGAATATTTCTCTATCCCTGCAGAAAATGCCTGCTCACCACAGTTCATTTCATTAGGTTAAAAGCCTGCAGGACTGCTGAACCTTGTGATGCTTCTTAGCATAAAGCAAGGAAGTTCCTTTTTTTGTTGGGCACAGGTCTGGTAACCAGGGGATGAAGCTCTGTTCTTGCTTCAGTCTCCAAGCCTTCCTGTACGACCTGGAGAAAATAATTTAATCTTCTTGAGGCCTTACATTCTGCACCTATAAACAGGAGAAAAGTTCTGAAAGTCCTCAGTAATGAGGCTTTTTAATTCCTGAACGTTGTCATGATACCTTGGGATCCTGAAAAAGAAGGTACCACATAAAAGCAAGGGACTGACTGCCTTTATTTTCATAAAGAATATTTGTCAATTTCAAGATTCAAAAGCACAATTTGGAAAAGCTCTTGAAGTCTGAAGTCTCATTTCCTTAATATATCCATCATCAGACATAAACAGTTTTTTTTTCTCCTTCCCTCCCTTTCTCTGGCTCACTTTTTAGCTTTCATTTCTTAACTCCTCAGGAAATTCTCCTGCAACTGGTCCATGTGTTTCTGCTGATTACTACTTGATGCCATTTTAGAAAAATGAAACATAATTAAGTAGTAAGAGGAACTGAGCAGCAAAAGGGGTAGCTTCTGGACAATTCATGAAATAGTCGGTGCCTTTTAATGGTAGGGTACTTCCTCTGCTCATGAATTATTCATTTTAATGCTTTTGTTATAATGGCGACAGTGTTCGGTCTCTGAGGCAGTTCTGGACAGCCTCTGCTGAAATACGGCACAGCAGCAGCTACCATTTATTTTATAAACTAATGCATCTAAGTCAATAACGCAGTGAGTAAATATATTTTCAAAATCAAGAAAATGAGAAAAGGGGACAGGTAACAATATTGTAACTAAGGGGATCTGTTTTGCTGAAGGGCTCAGTTTGTTTACTTTTCTAGGAACTATTTAGGGTTGTAATTTAAAATAAATATTTTTGCAGATTATTGTGTTTAGTATTAGATTCAAATTATGTCTATAATGAAAACAGACATTAGTGTCTCTGCCGTATACAGCATTGTGCAATAAAAGGCAGTTTAAAAACACTCACTGTACATAAACACATTGAGTTTTTCTTAAAACTAATGTTTAAAGCTCTCTTTGAAAGAGTTTTTTAAGACGAAACATAACATAACCACATAACCCACACAGAAAATGCATCTGAGTCATGTGCGTACAGAAATAAAAGTTTCTTTGTGGTATCTAGTATCAGTCTTTCATTAAAGCATGGACTTTCCTGAAGAGAAATTCCAGCGCAGGCGGTTGAGGGTTCTCCCCATCTCCCCCCCGCCTGCCTACACTTCCCTCTGTGAGTTCAGCCCCCAAGCCTTGGTGGGGTGTGTTAGGGACGGTCCCGTGTGGAGCAGGGAATTTGGGGCTGGGGGCTCCATGTGCCATTCCCAGCGAACCCAAACGCGTGCTCCTCACAGCGCTCCCTTCCTCTGGTGCGATTTTTAAAGCGGGGCTTTCTCCCAAGCCGTGTCCTCTCTCCTAAAATGCCTCCAAGCAGCAGATAAGTGCGCGTGGGGGACGGAAGCAGTGAGCAGATAGATGAGTGATTAGGTCATTGGGATGAGGACGGAGGGGTTTTTTTTTTTACGCCGAGCTCTCTCCTCGTGTCTTGCTGATCAGATTCTCCGCGCACACGGAGGGCTGAAACTGCGTAAGTAGAGGAAACAAAAGTCCATAGATGGATAAAGCTGCAGAGCTATAAGGAGCAGTGAAGAAGAGAGAAGTCTGAATTGAAAGTATCTGTGGTTTCGGGGAATCTGAATCATGCAGTATTACTTTCACTTTTTCTAGGCTTGTATTTCCTACGAACAAACCATCGGGGAGATAGAAGTTCTGATTTAGATAATGTCTTGCAGTCTTTGGAATAACACATTCTGCTGGAGGGGGAGTCCTTTCGGCAAAGGTCGCGCTCTGTCAGCGGAGAGATTTTCCCGTTGCCCACGTCCACGTTGTTTCTGCTGGGAATGTCAGCTTTGGGCCTTTTCCTGCGAATTTTTCATATATTTAGGTGACCACCCCATGTAAAATGGAAGCACCGATAGGAACCCCTCCTTTCCTTTTTCCTGTAGCTCTGCTCAGACCATTCTGTGTTAGCATGGTAGTGGTACAAAGTGTGTGGTCTTTCAGCTCTGACTAATGCATTTTGTGCTGTGTGACTGAAAATGCTTCGTAGTCTGCCAGGGCTGACTGAGGGTTGTGGAATGTGGTGCCTTTTCTCTGTTTTTCTCTGATTTCTTTTTTTCTCCCTCTTTTTTTCCTTTTAGTGCCCCCCCCCTTTTTTTTTTTTTTTTTTTTTTTTTCCTTCTTTTTGGTTTGGTTTTTTTTTTTTTTTTTTTTCTTGGTACAAATGTGTAGGCAGCTTGTTGAGAAACCTCGGGATGCAGGGGAAATGCTTGTGCGTTGTGGAATGCGGCTTCCCCTGGGAGACCCCAGCCAGGCGGGCAGTGAATGAGCAAAGTGGAAGAATGAGAAAGGGAGGAGGTCGGAGGCAGGGACAGATAGGAAAGAGTGAGCGAGGAGGAAGGAAGGAGGTGGAAGCGGAGGGGCCCATTTCCCTTTTTTCTGAAGCAATGACAGCTGGTTCTGTCCTGCCTCACATGACAGAGTGCTGTGGAGAGTATTTAAGCTGGAAGCCAGTGAGCAAGGGTGGTCAGCTGATTATATTTTAATTTCTTTCCAGGCTTTAGTCAGGTGATCCCTGATGAGTAGCCAGCCCACCAAGAAGGGACTTCAGCACACAGGTAAGAGAGAAGCTGTGTACTCTTACATGCAGCTGGGGGGTCTGGGGGAGAAGGTAAACAGTTCTAACATTGTTTGAATAGTTAAAAAAAAAAAATTCCTGACTTGCTTGGGTGTGTAACACTGTGATTGTCTCTTTCAATGCTGCTACTTCTGCTATTCAGTCTTGTTCTCAATTCTTTTTTTAAGAATCTGTCTTTAATTAGAAGCTTTATTGCACCAAAAAAAAAAAAAAGACCAATTGTGTGGTGTTAAATATAGACCTGGGTATTGCATGAATATTGCATTTTGTTACTTTTTGAATAAAATAACTTTCCATAATGCAAGTGTGTCAAACTCATATTTAGAGGGGAATTCCCAAATACTTGAACTATGAGTCATAAAAAGTTAAAGGACCAGTACAACAGTTCAGGATAAAAACTCCTTTCAGCCTTGGGTGGCTGCCTTTGTACGTGTTGGTAGTAAAATGTGTCTCAAGAAAAACCCCAAAGATGCACAAAGCTGAATCAGATAAAACTCTGCTGACCATAACCTAAAACATAGGTGGCAGAGATGAAACAGATGACTGGGGAGGAGGGTTGTGCAAATGCTCTTGGTTTCATGCATCTTTTCTTTCATTGTCTCTAACAACCTGGTGAATGAGTCTTCTTATGTACTGAGGGTGCTTCAGAGGACTCTGACTCCTTAATTCCTGTTATGTAATGTCTTAGCAAGAAAACAGACTGAAAAGCAGTAAAAAGTGCATTTGCTATAAATGAAAGGGTGCAAAATAAAAATACCTGGTGAGTGTGACAAATAAAAGTGGAGTTCAGCTGGTTTTATGCCTGGATATTGTGCTACACTCCCTTCTTTTTAAACATAACTACGCAAAGTGCTCTTCCTTACCATTGTTTTTCTTTACTAAAAGAGCTCAGATACTCTCTGAAATTCTGAATGACTCCTGTTTAAAGATGTGTTCAGGCTTTTTAAAGATGAAAAAGACAGACAAGTGCTCCCAGCTCCCACCTGCAGCTCTGGAAAGCTCCTCGTGCTCTAGGGTTGAAAACTTTATTTTGAAAACCTGTCATGCAAAGTTCCACATTTTACTGGTAGCATTACTCCAGTCCACTAATTTGCGGTATTTAAGTAAAAACTATTTGGGACGTACTTTTTTTCTAAGAGGCTGTACACAAGTGGGATGAAGATGCGTGGCTTTCCAGTTTTTGTTTAATTTGATGATGTTTCTCTTTTACTCATTGTTAAAAAGTCTCTACTTGTGACAATCTGGCTGTGGGATGTTGGTATTGTCATTTAACAACAGCTGGTTCTTAGATGCTCAGATGTTCTGAGGTTTGCTCTGGGGAAGGTCCTGGAATGGGGGCGTGGGATGGGTGGAGGACTGTTTCTGTCAACTCCAGTGGACCTTCATCCTGGTGGGAACACTCAGGTTTGAGTGGCAGTCTGGGAAGGTGATTGTGGGAAGCATGGGAAGCACCAGAGAGGTTGAGGGTAACAGGGGATTTACAGCAAGGGATAAGAGCTGCATGCAGTTGGCTTTTGCACCAGATCATGGCGCAGAGAGCACTCTTCAGTTTCGAATAATCCTTGGCAGTAGTTCTCCACTGAAGATTTTCAAAACGTGTTTTTCCTTTTTTATAGGATGGGAGGAGGAGAGGTTTCACGAGGTGAGGAAAGCTTGGTGAAGTGAAACAGTGTCAGGCAATCCTGGCTCTGGTTAGCAGAGATTGCTCTGGAGTATCTCCTCTGCTTGCCGTGAGGGCCAAACGAGGCACTTGGTGTTCAGTGCCCCCCTTCCCAATGAGAGCTGGGAATTGCATAGGCCAGGGGCTCTGGAAAATTAGGCAACAGCCCTGAAAGTACCCCAAGTTCCTGCAAGTTCCACATTGGCTTCATCTTAAGCAAAGGGATCTTTTATGAATGGATGCAAATCTTCTTAAGCTTCTTGCAGTTGTCCTTAGGGGAATTCCTGGCAGGTGGGCTTGTCCGGGCTGCGTGCTGCAGAAACGCTGCCAGTGCAATGCAGGAGCCCGGCGGTTCATGTCCTCACACAGCAGGGGTGTTGCTGTGGAGTGATGGGGGTCAGGCATGTGGAACTGAAATAGATAAAACTTGCATTTATTTTCTTTTTTTTTTGTCTTGTTGTTGCCTTTCTGGTTTTGGGTTTTTTTATCCTTTAATTCATGAGCTTTAACATATTGATTATCTCTGGCCACTAGCATCTTTAATAATGTAGCCTGTCTAGTTCAAATATATCTCAGAGACAAGAAATGTTTTAGTTTCAGGTATATTTCTGCCTTTTCGCTTGTGTTCTTAATATGTTTTCATTTGAAGAGTGGGATTTGTTTGAAATATTTGAAGCGCAGTTCCTAGATTTCCACTTATTGACATGAGAGTATCTCTTTCACATAACTTCTGACTTGTGGTCACTTTAGGTCATGTTTGTTTAACCCTGGCAATGCCTAATGATCATGATTGCCTTGAAGATCAGTAGGAAAAAATAAATAACTTGCCCTGCAAATGAGGAACTGATTCTGTGTATATGGCATTATAAAGGATAACATCTGCAGCATTTAATTTTCCTTAGAGCAGTGGAAGAATTAAGAGTTTAACAGCTGTACTGAGTAAACTTGCAAGAACATGAGCTCTTAACACCTTTAAATACAGAGATGCTTACTTTCATAAATAAAATCGGTATAAGAATGTAAAAAAAAATCTCAAGGAAGTTGAATCACATTATTTTAATGGAATATTTATTATAATGAAGTGTTTTTTATATTATTTTAATAATATATACTACTATATATTTTCTCCTAGATTGTTATTATTAACTTTGGAAAGTGATTTTTTTTTGTTTTGCTTTTTATTAGTAGATAGAGGGCAGACCCTACTGTTACTCATTTAGTAAGAAGTCTATACATTGTAGGGCTTAACTTGACACCAAACCAGTCATTGCTTAAGTGCTACATCCCACTTGCATTGCAGCTGGACAGCGCTTTAGCTGCTTAAAACCAAAACTCTTCATTCCCCTCTTTCCTAGCTGTGAGCACAAAGATCTGAAATGGGATTTTCCACTCCTGTGGAACTAAGAAGCTTAGACGTTTTTGGTATTATTCACATGAATCTCCTAAGGCCTTGCTCGCATACTAATGCTCAAGCATTTTGAAATTTTACCGTTACCTGTCAGAATCCTTTTTGTGCCTTTGGACTGTCCTCAGTGGGGTTGTTTGATGGTTTGTGGGGCTGCTCTAGCTCTGGGTTTGTGCTCTCAGCCTTGGGCTCTTGGCTCTTGCTGGAACCCAGCGGGGTTGTTGGATGGTTTGCGGGGCTGCTCTAGCTCTGGGTTTGTGCTCTCAGCCTTGGGCTCTTGGCTCTTGCTGGAACCCAGCGGGGTTGTTGGATGGTTTGCGGGGCTGCTCTAGCTCTGGGTTTGTGCTCTCAGCCTTGGGCTCTTGGCTCTTGCTGGAACCCAGCGGGGTTGTTGGATGGTTTGCGGGGCTGCTCTAGCTCTGGGTTTGTGCTCTCAGCCTTGGGCTCTTGGCTCTTGCTGGAACCCAGCGGGGCGGCGCAGGGCTAGTCGCGCTGTCTCCCTCCCGTGGCAGGACACGGTAGTGCACCGCCCATGCCGCTCCCCTGTCACGGTGGAATCGCAGCTGGGGAGCTGAGAGCTGGACTCCATCACTCCTCTGCATTTTTTTTTTTTTTCCCTGACAGAAAATGAAAAAAGGGACCTTAGAGGTGGCTCCAGCAAGTTCAACATTTCTCGCTCTCTGGTTTCTCACTTTTCCCAGATGTTTTCCCCGATATGATGGAGAGGGGCTTTTTACAAGGGTGTGTAGCGGCAGGACAAGGGGGAATGGACTCAAACTGAAAGAGAGTAGGTTTGGATTAGGTATTAGAGAGAAATTTTTTGCTACAAGGGTGGTGAGGCCCTGGCACAGGCTGTCTGGAGAAACTGTGGCTGCCCCATCCCCAGAGGTGTTCAAGGCATGGTTGGGTGAGGCTCTGAGCAATATGGTCTGATGGAAGGTGTCCCGGACCATGGCAGGGGGTTGGAATTACATGGTCTTTAAGGTCCCTTCCTACCCAGGCCATTCTATTATTCAATGGTTTTATGCATATTTTCTGTGTTGGTGCACATTGTGTGATGTAATACACTGCAAGTGGTGATTAATGGTGTGCAAAGACGTACTAAAAAACAGCCACCTCGATGAAAACTGGTACTGTGTTGAAACAATGAAAAAAAGAATCTTCAGAAATTTCTGTTTACTGAAATGTGACATTAAAATTAGCAAACCAGATTTAGCCTTGCTGCAAAAGCAGGCTAATTTTTACTATGGCTGGATCACTGTGAAAAGCTGTTTGTAAACTTTCCATAATCTTTTGGACTGTAACAAAATGTTAGGAATACCCAAAGCTTTCCAAATCAAATGTTTCATGTTAATATTTAATATCAATATACGTGAGCTACTTCCCAATTTTGCCTTCCCTCATAAGAGTTGAAGAAAAAAATCCATTCCCTCACTACTATATGCATTGATAGTAGTAATAAGCTTCTAAAAGAGTCATGAGCTCTGACACTTAATCATTCTTCATGATGAATGATTATTCAGAAGTGAAAGTCCTGCCACAACACACATTTCATTTGAGAGTTGTCATTGCACCACGTGCTCTAAACCTCAGTTCCACGAACTCTTTATCCACTCCTCTCACTGAGGGAGAGGCACAGGCAAGGAACTGTGCTTGATATGAAAATGCCTTCATGCTTTTGGAACATCCTAAGGATAAAGGGGATGCTCAGAGAGATGGAAGGACCAGGTGTGTGGAACTGTTTGCATGGGATTTGTCCCTGGCAGCTTTTGCCAGCTTTTCTCCCCCCTGCCACCACTTGGACCAGCGACAGCAGATTGCACTGTGATTGCTGATGAGAAGGATTTTTCTGAGCCTGAACACAGAAGGTGCCATAACAAGCATAATAAGTGTCCCATATTATAAAATGACAAAAGATGAGGAAGTACAAAAAAGAGTTAGTCAGTGATGCTAATGATGTGCAAAGTTTTTCAGCAAAATCAGGACTCAGTACTAGCTCACAGAAAGCAGAATATGACTTAAATGAAGAAGAAAAAACCAAAAGGCTGCAATTTAAATGAAGGAAATGGCATCTTAATATGTTTTGGGGTTTTTAGGGTTTTTTTCCCCATTCATTCAGGTCATAGTTGGCTTTACAGTGAATCACCTTTTCTGAGGAATTTATTTGTGTGTGTGCATTTTTTAAAATAGTGTCATGATTTGTCGTTTGTAAGGCAAGAATCTGGGCAAACCCCAAAATAGTGACCTGCAACTGAGGCTGGCAATCATTTACATCTTAACAAGAGGAATCGGAAAATCCACGTTAAGGATTCCAAGCACTTCAGTAATACTGTGTATTCTGAAGCTCATATTTATTGTTATTCAATCAAGTCATACCAACAGAAGTTAACATATTATGACAAGTTAATATAGTTTCTACTGCACAGTGCCACTGCTCAAGATGTTGTTTTCATTAGAATTTTTTTTCTTTAAAAATAGAGACCTATTTTGATGGCACATCTTGTCTGTCATAACAATAGAAGCTCAAGACCTGCTTTTCCAACCGTTTTCTCCTCATTTACGTAATTAGTAAATACCCAAGTGTGCGCTACATGATAGAAAATTTTAATCCTCTGATCTCTACATTTAATCTGTGATACAAATTCATTGCTCTTTTCCAAGACTGCCCACTGCTTCCTACTGGGTGGGAATTGCTCTTTGGGGCAGCGTACACAGTCTTGTTCTCTCTAACCCTACAGGAAGTTTGCTCCTGAGGAGGGGCCAGATCTGAAGTGCTGCAATAAATTTTGCAAATGGGCAACTGTGGCTTTAATTGTATTTTAATCTGCGCATGCTCAAATTGTACCATTGGTTTGGAGCAATGGCTACCTCGGATCTCTTATTGACCACTCCACATGAAAAATATATAGGACAGCATATTTTTCCAAAGAATATTGAAGAAATCATTTTCTGTGGTTCACTGAATTTAAAAGGTCTCCTATAGGATGAAATCTTCACTCTTGTGAGAACTCTGAAGATGTAATGAGCCTTTCCTGTAGCCTAACCTGTTCATCATCATACCAAATTGCTCTTCCTCTGAAGAAAAACAAGCCGCAGAGTCAGAGCTTTTTCACTGAACATTTTGTTCTGTGGGCAGTTGTGCAAAGCGTTGTCTGATATGGGACACACATTATGTGCTAAAGCTGAATATTCTTCATAATTGAAGACAAAGCTCTTTTCAGAACTTCTCATCAGTCTCTGAAGAATGCTTTGGAGATGCTGATGTGAGTGTTTCCTGAGAACAGGGGTGGAATCCCCCTCAAAAAAACCTCTCCGTCTGGAAGGAGACTTCAGCCCAGCTAGTCAGGATGGGGATTTACAGGCTGGGGGCGGCGGAGGCTGCTGTGTGCTTTTGGCGTTATTTGGTTTAGCTCTGCTCTGGAAAGGCTTTAACGCGAGCCCTGCCCGTGCCACAAACCCGCGGGAAGGACCTCGAGCACCGAGCGCCCCCTTCTCCCATCGCCAGCGGGGTCGCGGCGGGAGGGAGCGGAGGCGGCGGGGGAAGCGCTGACCGGGACGGGACGGGACGGGA
>VZTX01021315.1:294832-348698 GCA_013400915.1 Pardalotus punctatus | reverse complement strand
AGGGTCAAACCACGACACCATGTCCATCCATCCAGACTTTTTCCTTGGATATCAATTTCAAATCATATTTCTAACCCAAGTCATCATATCTAGGTTATCTATATCTTGACAAGTTTTATTTTTACAACCAAGACAATTTTGAACATCTCTCATTTTAATCTTTATTAGCTTAGTCCTTTCTTTTTCCATCTCAAATGAAAAGCTGTTCAAATGCATGTGCCAAATTCATAATTCACTCCTATTACTTTGATGATACAAATTCCCTCTTTTTATTTCTCTGTTGAATTCCCCTCTTTATCATATCGTAAATGCAAGTAGAGAAGAAAGGCGTCACAGTATATCAATGGTCTTATCATTTATCCTTCAATATCAAGGATTCACTTTGCACTTCCCACTCACAAAGTCCTCACAAAGCAATTCCCCTGCCTGTCCTCAAGGGCAGTTAACTATTTATAATTAACAATGACTTATCGTTTCCTTGTGTTTGTTTATGTATTAATCATAATGTTATTATAGGTTCTTTTTCAGCTTTACATTGCAAGCTCTTTAGGGAAAGAAGAGATTTTCTTCATTACACAAACACCTGTTAAAAAGGGTCTGGAACAGACCTTTTCTATTGTGAAAATAGAAATAGAAAATAAGAATTATTTCATTAAAATATACTTGGTTTTGATGCATAATTTTTGGATGCATACTTTGTATAATGGGAAAGATTCAGAACAAAGGGTCATTCAAAGGCATGGGGAGCCATTAGTTCTCTTCCTCAATGGATGTTATGTTACCCGCAGTTAAATGAATTAGCTCAATATATTCATATCTCAGAATCCTACTCAATAAATTCATATCTCAGAATCCTACTATATCAAATTCTCAAATGCTATCTAAAAATTTCTTCAGTTGAAGTAATACTAGCAAAATACAGTCCATAGGTATTCTGTGAGCTGCCCTGTCATATTATGACAATTACATTGATAGAAATATTAGATACTAATATATTCTTTAGAAGTAAAATTATTTTATAACATGAATGCAGCATTTTTACTTCCTAGGGTTCTTCTTACTTACATGGAATTAAGTCATTCCAATATTCTTACAATATAAGTTCTTTTGTACTTTTTTTTTTTTTGCCAGTAGTTGTGATATAATTTTGAATCCTAATGTAAATGGTAAAATGAGTAAACACCACATAATTACTTGAAGAATTTAATGAAATCAGACGAAACAGTCCAGAAGGGACAAAACTATGTCAGAGTGATTAAAGTTGTTATCATTTATGGTTTTTCATGTCATCAGAGGGTACAGTAAGAGTGTGACATCAATAGGCTGAAATAATGAAAAATTTAGAAGTGTTGCACAGGAAGATTATCTGAAACATTTGTACCAGGAATTAATCTACCATTCTGCCGTGGTATGATGCAATATATGAGATTTCTATGGAAAACCACAGGAAGGGCACACTTAGTTAACCTCTGACCAAATTCACCCTGCTGGGGACTGGCATCAAAGGGTTGTCATATGCGGGTCAATAATTCATGTTCAGAGAGGAGCTGCATATCTTGTAACAGGATTTAAATTCACAACTGCACTTAGTGTCAAGGCACGTAATGCAGTCTACGAGAAAACATTCACAAGATTATCAGCCTGCCCATAAATATAGCAGAGAAACCCTTCACAAATAGCTGGTGTCACATATGTGGTGCATGAAGCAAATATACATGAGGCACATCCATGTTTCACAGTGACAGAGCAGGAAAAGAAATTTTAAATAAGAATCCCAGGTACCATTCTTGAAGGACATCTTGATGGATCTTTCTAATTTCTAAATTCTAGTCAGCTGCTAAGAGTTAAGGAAGTGCTCACCTGCGTGAATCAGATCAATTTCTAAACTGAGGTTATGTGGGAGATATCATTAATGAACCAATTGATATTTTGCCCCTACAATTTTCTGAGTAGTTTGCATAACACACAAAACTGTCTCTGGGGATAGAGGGTGGAGGCAGGAGGTTTATGAAACTTAACCTACAAGTCCCTGGGTTTTCAGGAAAACTGAATATAAAACCAATGATTGATTACAGATATTTCCTTGCAATTTACAGGCTGAAACATCTTAGTATAGTAAAACAATGAAAGCATTCCTTAAAATTCACACTTATTATCAATTTAAAGTTGTAAGAAAATTATTATTTTCTTTAAAATATTTTTTGCCATACATATAAATTAACTTTTATCTCCATGATTGTTTTCACAGCTGGTCTTTTAACTTCTAATCCTCAATTTGGCTTCTGAACAGAATCCACACTTCAGGTTTTTTATTTAACATTCAATCCCCTTCCTAACACCTGCCAGAAACCAGCTTTTGAACAGGAAAGCATATAGAAGTGCATTTTAATTGTTCATTAAAAGCCTTCTGTGCAATTTTTAAGTGTTAGGAGACCAGCAAGAAAACCCTGAAGTCATACCTCCTTCCATGACATGCTGCATTTGAACATAAAAATAATTTCACAACCTTTTCTACCTCAGTTTTCAGAAACATTTGTCAACTGTAATACTCTATATTTAAGAAAACATATAAACAAAGAGGTTTTCTTTACAAGTACTTAATTTATATAAAGTGTGTCTTTTTCTCTCAAGATGGATTAACATGCATAGAATAATGAGACATCATAAAATACGCTCAAAACCAGCCATACTCAAAGTTCATAAAACAAAGAAAGACTAATCCCTAATAATTGCCATTCTGTAAAAACCTGTTGTAGTATTGCAATAAAAAGGACTTGAGAATTTAAGATTTCAAAATAATAAAAATTATTATAAAAAATTATTTTATTTCTTATTAGTGGCAAGTAGACAATCATGAGGAATAACAATGTACGTGATCCTTATCAAATCTCACTTTTACTTATATAGAATATACCAGTAAATATATACATACAAGCTTCTGCATTATTACATTAATGATCTCTTATAATCATGTTTTGAAAAGATACATGAATATCAGTTCTGTTTTGTTTCAATTTCTCCTTTCCATCATCAGTTTTCAAACTAGAGCAATAATAAAAATTCATTGTGTTACTTTGCTCTGTACGAATTTCTTTCAGATCATTAATAGAGGTCCAGAAGAATCAAATATTACCCTTATTTATTTTAATGGATTTTTTTTTCTTTAAGCAGCTTTAAAAAAAAGCTGCTTTAATTTTCATGATTCAGTTTTTAATTTGTGTTTTGTTTGAGTCCCAAACTGGGAATTCAAGAGTGATTGCCTATTCTTTTAGCTTCAACATCTGATCAACTTTAAAAAAATGATATTATGTAGAGGAAAAAAAAGGATTGTACGTATATATGCTTTCATACTTGCTTTTCAGTTGTCTTGTTTAGGTTGTTGGGTTTTGCTTGTTTGCTTCATTTTGGGTGAGGTTTTTGCCTGTTCATTTGTTTGTATTCTTTCAGTTCTTTTGTTTATTTTGTTTTGGTTTTTGTTCTGCTTTTTTTGTTTTGTTTTTTTTTTGTTTGTTTGTTTGTTTGGTTTTTTTGTTTTTTTTTTAAAGTATAGCTATTGAATAAGCATAATGCCTACAGCTTTGTGCTTTGCTCCTCCCAAGGAAGTATGAGACCTGAAACTCATTAACCATGAAGAGGCTGTGCTTTACATTGTGACATTGATCATGCCAGCCCCTAATCAATCAAAAGCACTGTAGGGGCATTTAACTCAGTTTGAGGTCTAGAGAGGAAAACCATACATTATTCAGAGATGTCTGGAACTCAAGACAGATTGCATAAGGAACTGCAGAATTAAAAGAGTTTCAGGTTCTGACATGGATGCAATAACCTCAGAGAAGATGAAAAGTGTGGAACAACAATAATATAAATTTTATTTATTTACCAAAACTAGTGTAGTACAAGTTTCTTATCTCAGTGAGCTATCAGATAATAATGATCTTCAGATGCAATTGACCTGTGTGAATTTAAACTCATGACCTGAAGGTGACAGATCATATATCCCTCTATGACTTCTTGAAGACAACAATTCGGCATTTGGAATTACTTTTTTGAAATAGATAGAAGTATAGAGATCTTTGCATCCTATAAACAGGGATCACACAATATATGTTAAACCTTTGTGAAAATACCTTTATTTTCAGCAACTCTTGATAAAATGATGAAGAAATTTATAAATGGCTATCATGCCACAGAACTCTTAGATATTTGGCTTTTTAAGCTATGAAGAGAATCCAAGTTGAGAAGCATTCAGAAATGCAACAGCTAAATTCCAATTATTTCTATCATAGAGCCACTCAGAGATACTTTAAAAACTCAAAATAATTTATATTAAACACTAACCCTATGCAGATGGTCTGAAAGAGAGGCATTTTCTATAATATAGACTTCTAGTCTTAAAAAAGATTCATGGAAGAGAGCTAGCTCCTCTCTTTTTTTACCTCTCTTTTTATTTTTTTGTAAAACCACAGAATTGGTAAGTTTGGGAAAGGCTACTGAGATTATTGAGTCCAACTGTTAACCCAGCACCACTGTGTTCACCATGGGATCATATCCCTACATGCCACATATACAAGCTTTTAAATACCTCCAGGGACAGTGATTCTGGAGCACTGCCTGGTGTTGTTGAGGCCCGAGTGCAGGATCCAGCATTTGACCTCATTGAAGCTTGTGCAATTTGCCTTGGTCCATCTATCCAGCCTGTCCAGATCCCTCTGCAGAGCCTTCCCACACTCCAGCAGATCAACACTCCTGCCCAGCCTGATATCATCTGCAAACTGACCATGGGTGCCCTGGATCCCCTCATCCAGATCATAAAAAAATATTCAACAGGACTGGCCCCAGTGTGAGTCCTGGGGAACACCACTGGTGTCCACCCCGAGCCGGATGGAGCTCCATCTCCCACCAGTTTCCGGGCCCAGCCATGCAGTCAGCGTTTATCTAGGAAACAGTGCACCTGTGCAAGCTATGAACAGCCAATTTCTCCAGGAGAATGCTGTTGGAAATGGTGTCAAAGGGTTTTCTAAAGCTAGGGAAACAATATCCACAGCCTCTGCTTTATCTACTGAGGGGATCATCTTGCCATAGAAACAGATCAGGTGAGTCAAGTGGGACTTGCATACCTCAGCCTCTTCTTTCTCCTTTGTCACTATGTTTCCCCCCACATCCAATAAAGGATGAAGACTCTCCTTAGCCCTCCTTTGGCTGTTAATGTATTTATAGAAATATTTTTATTGTGTTTTATGACAGTAGCCAAATTAACTTCTAGTTGGCATCGGCCCTTCTGAATTTATCTCCGCATAACCTCCTGACATCCTTGTAATCCTCCTGAGTGACCTGCCCCTTCTTCCAAAGATGATAAACTCTCTTCCTTTTGTTCCCTGACTTCCAGGTAGGTTCAAGCCAAAACTTTCCATTCTGCCAATTCAGTTGTCTTCCCCGTCAGCTCATCTTTCAGCACATAGACACTCCTGTGCCTTGAAATTTTCTATCTTGAAGAATATCCAGCCTTCCTGGATTCATCTGCCCTTCAGAACTACCTCCAATGGGACTTTGTCAACCAGTCTCTTAAACAGTCTTCCCTGCAGAAGTCAAAATAGCTGTTCTGCTGACCCCCCTCCTTTTTTTCACCAATCATTGTTCTGGTTATATTGAATTGTTTTACTTCAGTGTGAACAACCATTCTGTAATGCCAGTTATTATATTCCTACATTGAATTTATTTAATTGGCTAAAATGGACAGAAATTGGCTTTTTAAGCCTCCAGAGAACATTCAACTTCCAAATAACTTAGTCTGATTTCTGAATGGAAAATTGATGTTGCCAGCTGACTACTCATCTCTGATGAGGTAGCTCACATCTAAACAAACAACCAACCAAGCATTCTTCAGGAAGATTTACATAAACAACAAAAACCAATCCTAGACAAATCTGAAATGAAAACATACACATACTAAACATGTAAGGCATAAGAACTTATATCTATCAATTTGTATTTAGAATAATTTACTAATTTCTTCTCAGTTGTTTGTGTCTGTATCACTACTGTTCATTGATAAGAAAAACATTCTTTTCTACACATTTCAAGGTCACAAGCAGCACTTAAAAAACACAGATAACAAATAGTGTTCTATCCTTCAAATACATAGATTGTCCTGCTATAAATATTTAATAGAAACTTCAGCTAAAAACCTCAGGCCTTTGCTTTCATCTAATTTAATTTCTGATTGCTTTCCTTCTTGTTTCAGTTTATCCAACAGGCTATGATGGATTTTGTTGCCTGTTAAAGGCCCTGATCAAACCTTATCCAAGATGGTTGGATGCCTTTCTCTTCCTGTATGTAAACGTATGCATAATAAGAAAAAACTTGATGCCTGCCAGCATTTTCCTATAAACCAATTTTTTCATTTGCTCTCATAAACAGTATTTGTAATGAATTGTCACATTTACAAAACCATAAAATTTCAAGTGGGCTTTTTTTTTTTTGATTGTGACTGTATGAAATGCCACCCTAGGCTGTTCCAAAGGTTTCATTGAGTGTCTGATAGAACTTCAATAAGAAATAGATACTTGGATAGGCCTCTGCCTCCAGCAAATGTTTAATTTGAAAAATCAGTAAACACTCTCCCATTAAATTATCAGTCCATAAAAACTCCTCAAATAAAAAAGTGTGATTTTTCAGACAGCTTTCAAAGCACATTAATACCCAATACGTGTTGTGGCTTCGCCAAAACTCTGAAAGTTGGCCATGGTACCTCTGAGTGTGCTCTGCTCTGCCTGTGCTTTACCACAACCAAGCACTTACTTAGTGCATATGAACCAACTGCAAAAGATAAAAAAATCCAAAACAAACAAGTATAAATTCTCCTCATGGTTTGGACTTCTTTTTCTAGTCTGTGTTTCATCACTTCCTCCAGCATTAGAAAAGTTTCATGAAAGTTTAATATTTCTTCCATTAAAAAAGGCCTCTACAGTAAGAGAGTATTTGTCTTCCAGAATTTCTCGAAACTTGGAAGAATTCTCCAATATATTTAATATGGAATTTCCATTTAAATTGATGTTATCTACATCACTAAGGTATGGAAATAGAAATGCAAATACTGAGAAAGTCTTTTTCTCGTATAAAGCATCTCTACAAGAGAAATTGTTGAACATTTACAGAGTTCAGTCAAAGCTCAACAACCTTGATATTAGTTAACTAAGCTGTGCTAAAAATGTGTGTCTGCTTCCTTTTGAGAAGCAAAGGCTCACATATATGGAATATATCCATGACTATATCTCTCATATATATAGAATATATCCCTGAATTAAGTCCAAAATCAAAATCTTTCTGCAACTGCTCACACAAAGACAGAGATTCTCTTAATGATTACTGTCACATCAATGTATTTTACAAACCACCAATATAAGCTGGCATACAGAGAGGGAAGACATGTTCCTTTATTCATTACTACAGAAAGGTCAAATGAAGTGCATGACCAACTCCTTGTTTGCGTGGGACTGAAGAATATAGGATGCATTTCTGCATTTACTATAGTGGGCATTTGTTTAAAAGATTTATTCCTCCTTTGTTTAAAAAAACAAGTTCTTTAAAAAGACATTATATGATATTTTATTACTTAAAGAGTTCTAGTTCAGAGAACATGAATGGCGCTAAATTCATCAAGTGCCCCTCTATCATCTTTAAGCAGAAGGATTATAGCAAAGAAATATTTTTTCTGTGCCTTATCTTCAGTCTCACAGGGAGAAGACTATGGCAGACCTAATTATATTCACAATGAACTCAGAGGAAAGTGGTTCAGAGGTGAAATTTTCATTAAAACAATTACTCATATCTCCATATGTTAATTCATAAACAGATGCTGAACTGTAGGATGAGGAGTTTCTAATATGTATCAACTATATTTACTGTTAATGAGCTTTTTCAATAGCTGTCATGAGAAGCCACGTACCTGGAAATTTGATAAATTCCAGTGACAGAGAGGAATAGACCCATTCAGACACTGAGCCCTCAAACTATATTCAAAGCATGACATTTCCCTCCATGCTGTATCCGAATTACCCATTAACAAAGATAAGTGGAAACACTCTGACACCAAATGTCATCAGCAACATACATAAAGGTCATTAGCTTATTAACGTTACACTCAGCACTTGTGTGTTACTTTCATTACATGGTGCAAGAAGGGCCAATGATGTGCAACAATAAAATATCGTTTAAGAAGACTTTCAGATGAGTGTTTAACAGCTGAAAATAGAACATCAATAATTGTCCTACATGTTCAGAAGTCAAAATTTAGGGCACAATTTTTGACATTAATTTAAAGTTTAAAATTTGTTAGCAGTTTCTTCATGGTTATCTTGGACAGTATTTAGTGATATCTAATAATATATGGCAACTTGCATATTTTTTATTACCTTTGAAGTTCAGCTCTAAAAGTTATTTCTCATTGACGACTAGGACATTGCAAACTTTAGCATCTCTCTTCAAATCAAGTAATCCCTTCAGTCAAGTTGATATTGCAAAATGTGCTCCAGGCATTTTCTTTTTAGCACCATAAATGAGATAGCATTCAACTCTCTTGCATACTTATGCTGCATACGAAAGTGAGGAACATTTATAACTATTGCTGAAATAGAGTGATGCTAAAAAATCTAAATTTAACCTTCAGAAATGTGAAAAGTGATGCATCTATTTCTATATTTTAACTCAGATTAGAGATGCTTACAATATACAGAAGATCATCAAATGTCTGAGTTCATGAAGAATTAAAGTGTTCTGATGTCCTTAGCTGCACATCTATGACCAAAATCATAAATGAGATTAGGTTACCAAGGAGGCAGAAAAATAATTTGCCCCTACCTGGGGGTATTGTCAAATGCATATTAGATTACTGGAAAATATGCCATTTCTTTTAAAATAAAATAATGGTTTATAATGTTTTTTCCCACAACCATTTACGCTCATATGCTCAAATGCAATAGGCATCTAATATTAAACTCAGTCTAAACAACTGACTCAGTAAATAAATATAGATTGAACTGAAAGTCAGGCATCTCAATATCATTTGGGATTTGAGTCATGGTAAACAATGAAAATGCAAACTAAATGAGGTTCACAATGTCAATGTTATTTCAGAAGAATAGAAAAAATCAACCCAAGACTGTGAACTGTGACATATACTGTTATTTTTTTTCAACCCAAAGCAGTATTCTTACTTTAGGGACTCTATTATAAGAACTTATGTACAAGCTCAAGCCGAAACATGTGGTTTCAGTGAGTGAATTATATCTTTGGCAAGAAGAACAGAGGTGAATTTCAGAACAGACCTTCAGGCTCAAGCTATGCAGTAAATTTTCTGTATATTCATCTGTGTTGGAGGTCTACAGCTTCAATCTCTTTTAAAATGACAAATTACTTTTCCACACCAACCTCCCCTACATTTACCCCTCCAAATCAGTGGTTGATATGTATGTCCACTCTGATATTTTGATTTAATTTTATCTTGTATTAAAAATATAATCTGTCTGAAAGTGTTCTATAGATGTACATATGTATCCTAGATTGCTGCAGTATTGCTAAGGTATTGCAGTATTGCTAACTGATCTTTAAAGATCAGTTTGATCAGCAGCAGAGGCTTAAAACACTTTTCAGTGTCTGGTGAGATACAGAGGGGACACAACACAGAATTTGAATTTTCAACAGAAGCTGCTGTAACTGGCACAGCTATGGTGCACTTCTCCTACCACTGAGTGCAAGGGAAACATGCCATGTTTCTCTGCTGGAGAGCTGAGATATCAGCTATTCTACTTCCTGCTCTCTCATTCCTTTTGAAATACTTGGGAAAGCAGTGAATCTGAAAATTATTAAACTACATATCATCAATAACTGATAAGCTATATTACAGTTTTTATTTAGCAGTCGGTTGTAATAAGAGGAGCCAATTGTGTTAATAAATACACACACGTGTATATGCAGAGAGAGAGAAGGAGGGAAAGAGAGGAAGAGAGGGAAGAATCATTTCATTTTCTACTGAAATACAGCATCCTCTGGTATAAAATGAAGCAATTAACAACAATTCACAGAACTGCACAAGACCGGAAGTAATTATCACTGCCAATTAAAAGTGCAGAGGATAATTACATTTGGCAGACTGGAAAACCTTGCTGGAATCTGTCCAGAACACAGGTCCAGACCAGCAGCTCAGTTAGTCTGGAAGCTGGTTCCAAAAAGCAAGCGCCCAGGGTGAGTGTGCCGAACACTGGCTTTCACACAAGCAGCTGCTTACTCATGAGCTGGCCAATGAAGCTGTCACAAGAATGGTGCATGAAAAGAGATTGTCAGCATCTATCAGGCAATAATTAAACCTCATCTCTACCTTTTTTCAGGCATGTACTTCCTTTCTGTGCATCAGATGACTAAATAATTGTCACAATTAAAGGTGCTTCAGTCAACAGACATTTCAGCTGATTGATAATTTCAGTGAAGCTTCAAAAAGCCACCACTGACATAACTTTATCTTTTTCCAACTGGCATTGATTTAGGGGGGCTAAGATTTACTAGAGGATGGTTGTTAAAACAAAGTATATGACTGATTTAGGGGGGCTAAGAGATTTACTAGAGGATGGTTGTTAAAACAAGGAATATAATTATTTACGAGGAGCTGCTTGCTAAAACAATGTATGTAGTTTGCTTAACATTTTGGCGCTTGCCAAGCAAAGAAGGAGGATATGAAGAAGATGCCAGACTATTGATAAAGAGAAGCAACCATGACCAAAGATCCTGGTTTTGGGACCCTGAGATCAGCCTGACCCAGCTGAGAGATTTGGACTTAGACCAGGAACTCAGGAGTCTGTACAAGGAGGCAGGTGAAGAGTTCAACCCGAGGAAGACTCCTGACTTCATCTAAGGAAGACTCTTACTTCATCCCAGAGACCCCTTCCCATGACCACCAGAAAGCAGCATGCACGTGTAGTGATATGCAAACTTATTATAATATGAAGTGAGGCTAGATGGGGCTAGGTAATGAATATGTATAGGCATATTACAAAACTTAATGCACATGTAATTTGTAACTTGATATAAACTAAGCAAAGTGCCACTGACGGTGCGCATACCTTTGGAGGAAAATATTGCCCCGTGCATCCCAGTGCTGGAATAAACATACCTACTTTAAACTTTCCTTAGTTGTAGAGTCAATCCCTGCCTCAGCATCACCAAAAAATTCAGGAAGCTATTATATTGACAGTCAGTTTTAACTTGACATTTTCTGAATGCAACTGTCAGGCTTTTATTTTTTGTTGTGACATTGAAATCCTATTTGTCCTGTGTATGGCTACTAATGCCAGTAAAGAACTCACCAAGTAAAAAAGGAATACAAAACATTCAGGAATAACCTAAACTCAGAATTCTTGTGCTTTTTCTACCTCCTTTTGCATTTGCTTGCAAGGACCTCGGCAGCCTCTAAGTAAATAAACAAAATTGAAGAGGCAAGAAGCACGGGACAGAACAACATTCAACAAAGGCATCCACACTTCTCATCCACATCTATTCACGTTACCATTTTTCGTTCACTAATATATTTTCAAAGATACAGAGTCCGGGTTAGCCTGGCAGGAACCTCTGGAAATTGCCTGGTCCAAGCCTCTGCTTACAGCAGGGTCCATGACAGCAGGTTCATCAAGGCCTTGCCCAGTTGAGTTCTGAACATCTGCAAGGATGGCGACTCCACATCTCTGGGTAATCTGTACTTGTGTGTGACCACCCTCATAATGAACACTTCTTTTCTTTTTTCTTTTCTTTTCTTTTCTTTTCTTTTCTTTTCTTTTCTTTTCTTTTCTTTTCTTTTCTTTTCTTTTCTTTTCTTTTCTTTTCTTTTCTTTTCTTTCTTTTTTTTTTTTTTCTTTTTTTTTTTAAAATTAATATTTAAGTGGAATAGTGGAATTTCCTGTGTTTCAGTTTGTGTCTATTGCATCTCATCTGTCTCTGGGCACCACTGAGAACAGTCTGTCTCTGTTGTCTTTACTGCTCAATCAGGTATTTATGCACATTTATAAGACCCCCCTGAGCCCTCTCTTCTCCAGGCTGAGTGGTCCCAGCTCTCTCAGCCTCTCTTCATTTGTCAGATGCTAAAGATCCTTAATTTTTGTGGCCCTTCAGTAGGATTGCTCCAGTAAGTCATGTCTCACATGAACTGGTAAGCCCATTTTTATTTTAAGTTAATTTTCTGAGATTTATTTTCCGAGATTTATTTTCCAAGAAAATAAGTACAGCTGCTCTGTCATATCCACTTGAGAAGTAGCTACAATTTAATTTTATGGATTGAAAACAGCAATAACACACCTAAAATACCGGTCCTGAAATTTCTAATCACAGTCAGTAAAAACACCACAACATTAACTGAGGAATTTTTAAAATAGATGCATGAACAAATTTTGTAACAAAATTAATTAATTCAGTTTCTATTTTTGGCATTCATAATTACTGTGAATCTCCCTTAATTTCGTAACTTTTAGTTTGCTTATCAATGGAAGAGGTTCTTTTGGTACTGCTGATTTTGTATATGCTGCTATATATGTAATAAGTTATTCAAACTTATCTAATTCATTTTTCACAGGAAAAAACTTTATAAAAGAAAAGGCTTAAAGGGTATTGAATCTCAAGGTATATTAAACTGTGACAGGTTTATGCATTTTTCTCCAATTTGTTGCTGAGGTAAAGGAATATTTGTAATGAATGATGAATGGGTTTGTCCCTGAAAAAAATATGAATAATACCATACCTGAGGGTCTATTAATGTATTTAGAGCTTGTCTTTATTAGTTAATACATAAAATCATGAAAATACCTACATCATTTTCTCATCTAAGTCCAAGGTTTGTTTGCATTTAATCTCAGAAGTTTCAGTGTTACCAGAAAAAAATGAAATTGATTTGAAAATAAATGACAAAGGTAAAGGGATAGAAATAATTCTTATGAAGTAATAGCAGTGATGCATTCTAAAGTATCTAAGAAGAATTTTATAGTCATGTCTCTTTCATCATTTTTATCCAAAAAGTATTGTCAGGATTAATTACCATAAAACAATTAAGTACTGTAAATACATTTAAGAAATTAGGTGGTTAATTGAATCAACTATGTGAAGACTTCTTTCCAGTTCAGGGTGGATCCAGCAGAGAGTGTTTTGGAAGACGGAGTAGGTGAAAGGGTGTGTGCTGCCCTATCTTAACCCCTTTGACCCACAATGGGAATGTATTTATGACAAGATGTGGAGTTGCACAACGGGAACAACCATGTCCAATGTCCATCTCATGCCCTTGTGAGTGACATCATCAGTTAAGACAAAGTGGAAGGAAAGAAAGTTCCACTGAAGGATTTGGAGCAGTCATGAGGTGCTGCAGACTGGACTTTCTCTGCGTGTGGGAGTTAAGTGAGAAAGATGAAGAAAAAATGAAGAGTAAGGATGAATGAACACGCAAGGGGAAAATAAATGAAGCATTTGAAAACTATCATAAGAAAATTGGCTGCTAAACATTTCTGTAATATTTATGGAAAATTTCTTCACTGCAGTAAAAATTATTTCACTTGGCAAATTCAAGCACGACTACTGAAGATTTAATGTAGTGTTTCTGGAGGGCATGGAAACAGTTTAGAAATAAGCCAGCCAGCTCTGTGTTTTATGACTCTCTGGGACATGTTGTTCTTACTTCTCAAGTCATCTTACCAATTACAGACCCTTATTGGAGACTACATGCCTCAGTGCAAGCAGGAATCGATATATTGCTCCATATAAAAAAAACCAAACATTTTCTGTAGATGGTGTCTTCAGAAAAGAGTCAAAACATCCATCTCAAAATGTCAATATAGCTCATGTTCTTAAGCATGCAATACAATGGATCCATATAAATACAATGTCGAGTCTCCATAATATATAAGATTCACTGTTACCATCTCCAAAATTCACATACAGTTCCATTTGACATTACTAACTTGGTCCTATTTTCAGTCACCTGAAAATTTCTGCTTTCTTGTAAAGCTTAACAGGGACATAAGCAGTAATCATAAATGTAAAATAACTCTTAGGAAAAATATTTAAACTATATTTAAGATAGCACTATTGTAATGGAAATAATTTTTAATTCATTTGACTTCTACTTAAAATAATATCATCATTTCATTTGAGTAATCAATGAAAGTGGTAACATAGGAACTTAAGAATATTAAATATATTGTACACTGGACAGAAAAATAATATCCCTCAAATCTCATTTTATTGTATTACATACTGGAGAATGAATTTCAACCCCAAAGTACTGCACTTCTGTAAAATTATCTGAGAGAGGACCATCTTGACATCATTGACCCCAGAAATAGGCTCTTACATTCTGAAAACTTACTCTTTGCTCAGTACTTTGCAGCTCAGCCAGAAGATGCTCCTCCTACCCACTTAAACAGTAAAAAGCAGTGGGAAGAGATATTTTCTATTCCTCTTAATATGGAGCTAGAGCCTTAAGAAATCTCATTAATCTCACATCAGGAACTATACAAGCAGAGATGAGAGTCTGGAAATCTGGACTACTTATGTTGGATTGAAAGGAGCTGGAGGCTGCTGCACGCTAATGGCACAGTGAGTTTAAAAAGATGCTGCAGAGAAACACAGATGGAATCTTTTGTGGGGAACCAGTGAGGAGTTACATGGGATTCTGCTGGTGGTGTGCTCTTGCATTACAAGTTAGGAGTACCTAAGCTAAATATTTTGTGTCATGGAGGCCAGCTGATAATATCCACTCTGTTTTGAAACAGAATTACATGGAGACACCAAAGAAGACACCTCAAACCCATTTTTTCCTGACACTGTTTAATGTTTTATTGGCTGAAAGGAAAATATGTATACTGGTTAACTGATTTCAGCACATAAGCTTTCAACAGAATTCAGCAAATTATTTACTGTTGCTCAAAACCTGTGAGACAGTCTTTTCTTTATAAGCATGACACTCTTAAACTCTCATCCGAGTATCTGAACTAAGTTTTTGCAATTTGCTTGAACCCACTAAAAGATTTGCACTGTTTAGTGTTTCAGTGGGTAGATTTACAGAAGTTGGAAATATGAAGTAGGAGCTCAGTAGTTAACCACAGAAACTAATGATAAATTGATAAAATTAAGTTTTTTGTGCTCATACTGTTGCCACCAGATGACTAAGGAGTAATGACCAAAATTCACCCTTTGTCAACTATCTTTAGTCTGCTAATTTCTATCATTTTATTCTACTGAAAAAGCAAAGTTTTTACATATCATCCAGCTGTTAAAAACGAGGATGAACTACATTTGAATAAAAGATAGCACATAGTGGTATAATCTAAACACTTTTAAGAGTGACAAAGGTAAAAGGCAGGGTTCACAAGGAAGATACTTTGAAACCTTCATAGATATTTGATTTTCTGCTCCCAGCAAATCTTCAAAACCATTTCTCCATCACTTTCTTTATGGATCAAATATTCCATCCCACGCAACAAAGCACAGAAAAGGAAAATAGTGAAGAGAGAGATAAATTTGAGAGCGATTCTTAACACCACCTTTGATTTTTAAACCTGCTAATCTTCTGAAAAGTCTGCATGTTTTGGTACTGTTTATAATTTTGTGGGCAGAAAAATTGAGAGATATGGTGTTACAGTCTGAAAATATGATCAATGAAAACTGGTGAGAAAATATTAATTCTCTGGTTCCATATTAATTAAGCAGAAAAAATAATATAAGAAATTAATTAGGAATGTCAAAAAGTAAAATATGTCAGATTTTTAATCCTTGAAACTCTTATTATTGCCCCTACTTTTATTTAGAACAGATTTCATGTTTCCATTACAGAAATTCTCTAATATTAGTTGCATCAAGGAGGAAATATTTTATAGGCATCAGTGTTTAATTTTCAGACATAAGCCTAACTCTATTCATTGAGAGTTTAATGAGGTTAAGATACATATTACCAGATGGAAGTATTTCTTATTAGCATTCCCCTTCTAATTGTGCTGTGCAACTGCAGTACAAGAAATTGTTGATCACTTTCAAATCCTGGCCTAACATATTTTTTCTGAGTAGTCATTTTATATGACAAGATCTTTGTAATCATGTGATGAAGCTTTAATTCCTGTGTGCTGTGGCACCACTACATGAGAAGTGCATGGCCCACCTCTCTCCAGGATGTTACTACAATTATTTTACACTGGTATAGATTCAAGGATGAGAGTAAGGGTAGAGTGGAAGAATCTGATCAAATAGAAAAACTTGTTCTAGTTTTATCACATGCTGGGCCTCTTTTGCCTTAGTTAATGAAAACTATCCATTGGTAATTTTTACTGAATTAAAAAAAAAATGTTTCAATTTTCTTCATTTGATGATGAATAATGTGAAATCCTTTTATGCATGCAATTGAAAGCTTATTTTGGGGATTTCGACATTCAGATAACTGAATAATTTGCTATGAGTAACTTGGTATTTACTCTGCTACCCTACTAATTTCCAGTATGGGAGCATCAAGGAAAAAGGGTTAGATGAAAAAAAATATGATTTTTGAAAAAGATGATGTATCTTAAATCCGGCATATCTGATAGGAAACAGTCACTTAGTATTTACGTTGCAGAACATGCAAGGGACCTCAACAGATAGTAAAAAAGAAAAAGACAATCTAAAGACATATATTGTTTGAAAAGCAAGAAAAGAAAGTACAATTGTGTCCTTTCTTCAAAGAGAAATGAAGGTACAAGTAAGGCAAATGTCAGAATGAAAAACAATAGTAGAAATCTGAGAGCACCTGAGCACATCAGCCGTGAGTCTGCTCTTTCTCTCGTTTATAAGAGTTGAGCTGCCATCAGTTCTAAACGACTGCTGGTTTCTGCTGACCCTGAATGGATATAATCTCACTCACCACAGCCATGAAGTGAACACAGTCTGTCCCAAGAGAAGCAAGCGAGGAACAGACATCTGTGTGGATCAGCCCTTCCCTGATGGTGGCAGAGCCCAGATGAGCAGCTCAGATTAACCACTGGTGGTTTTCTGGCCCAATGGCCATAAACAGGTGAGACAAAGCCATGCACTGACTACCACCACAGACATGATGTGTCTTTGTCTGTGCTTTTGTGAAGTTTATTTCTTCTGAAGGCCTTCAAGATAACTTTGGGAGTATATCTACATGACTGCCTTATACAACTGGTATTTTAAATTGATTGCTATTTTATCTGTATGCTTTAACTTCTGGGGCTGTAAAAGAAATGAAAACTCTGAGTAAAGCTGGGAATAAATAGTGAAAGATTGAAGAACTCCAAAGCGGCCAAACAAAGTCTGCCTTTACCTCCTTAAGCAACTTTAAAATCCCAGGGCGCAGAATTTTTGAGAGCTAGTTTGTAACTCTGAGAATTATGAAGTATTTTCATTGGTTTGAGCATCCTTTGCATTACCATTTATTTGGAGGATTTGGAATCATATGCTTTCAGATTTGAGAACCAGAATATTCAATAGCATAACAACTGCATCTCTTTGAAGCTTCTCTGTTAAAACTGTTAAAGCAGCTTTGTTCTTGTTTTTCAGCAGCATAACTTAGAATAGAATCAGTTACAAACCACTAATAGAACAAAGCTTCAAACCAAGCAAAAATTCAATTTTTCACACATGCTTGATTAAAAGGGTTGAATACCTTCCTGAAAGATCTTGTGGAGGCTTAAAAGGTACATAGAACTGCGAAAAAACATGAAATAGAGTTTGGAAAAAGACTATTATTGCAGTCAGCAATTGAAAAATTCCCTGAACTCCAAGTAAGAGAAGACTGAAAGGTATTCTCAGGAAATGCCATGGTCATGCCATTCAGTTCTTTCACTTCTCCTTATGCAACTAATGTAGGCCAAATGTGGAGATATGGATTAATTCAGAGCAGAATTAGTACCTTTAAGAAGAGCTTCTGAAAAGTTCTGTAATTAATTCCCAGAATCCTTTAACTGAAAACCATTTCCCAAGACTAAAAATAAGAAGAAAGCTCATTTCCATGAGCTACAGTACATGATAAAAGGGCTTTTAAATATTAAATGATATATGCAATGCAATAATAAACATATTCTGTATGAATATGTGTCCTATTTAAATTTCTCAGCATTTGCCTTCAATGTGGAATTCAGTAGCTACTTCATTTGTCTAAGAGAAAACATAAATACACACAGTAACTACTCTCTTATTACTTCAATGAAAAATTCATGTCTTAGGCTACAAATCTATGTTTTGTTCACTAAGTTTGCTATCTGTTGGGAAATTAGTGTTGCAATTCTGCTTTTTGAAATTATTTGGGTGTTCAGGGAGAGAGAGAGAACATGAAGGAAAGCTAATTATTCATCTTGTTTTACATACATTTAATCCAATACTACTTGTATATGCTATTTGTTTATAGCTCTAAGAGCAGTACCTCTGGTCAATAGTATTAGTTTTAATATGAAACCACTCCTTATTTAGCTACTACTGCAACATGAATTTTGTTGGTTTCTTTTTAATTCAAAGTATTCAAAATTACCTAAATACTCCTGACTAAAATATAAAAATATAAAATATATTTTATATACAAATATAGCAATTAGAATATCTGTCTATGTAGAAAGTAATAAAGGTGCTCATAAAAAGTTAAAAAATAAATTATATTCCTTGAAACACTATTAAGTTAGTGATGATTATGCCAACAAAACTTTATAAAAATAAAACAAAATCTTCAAGAAGTTTTTGGCATTACTAAATTATTATCTTAGCAATAATTATATATTTGGGTTTGTAAAAGAATATATTGGGTCTGTAAGTCGTGTCACACCTACTCTTCCGGAAACTACTAATTTAATAAAGATGTTCAGTATTAAGATATATCCATTTTTATCCTATAAATTACTTATTTAAAAGCAAGAGTCAGGCTAGTTTTGTTGCATTTCTTTTTTCTCTACTTTATGGACTCCTACCATTTCAAAAGCAGACCACATATTCATATTGTTATTACAATAAACCTAAGCGTACCCTTTGTTTTGATTTAACTAAGAGACGAGAGCGGATGACAACAGGAAAAATGAGAAATGTAAAAAAGATGAATATACAAAGCACATAATAAATAGAAACATCATGCACCATTAAAAGTTACTCAAAAACTAAAATTCAGTGACAGCCCAAAGTGATGTCAGCTGTTGGCAGCAGACTCTGTGATAACAGGGACTTCCAGTCAGTTGGATCATAGATGGATTTCCCCAGAGAGGATCAAGATATGCTGTAAGTAACTGATAGATGCAAACATAAGTCAGTTCCAGTGCCAACTCAAAAATAAAACACTCTCACATCAATACAAACTTTTAAAGACTCTTTTGCATGAATAATATATTTTTCTAAGGGAAGTTTATCAGAGAATGGAGTTTCTGATAAACAGAAATACCTCATGAAGGAAGCTGGCAATTGTAGCATGGATATCAATATAAAAAAGCAATTTATGAGCATTTTTTCTCCCTTCTTACAGCTAAACCTGATCTAAAATCACAGTTAGGGCTAGGGATCATTATGCTTTGAAATATAATTCTGACCCATACTCGGTAGTAATTTCAGTGTTTACAAGGAGACCACTAGTCATGTCAGTGAAGTCTGATTTGCCAAACCACAGCCCTACTGCCTAAAATTGACTTTTCTTTCATAAAATATGATGCTAACACTAATGTACATTCATCTGAGAGGAGTATCTTTCAATTATTTTCAGAGAAGAAACACTCTACTGACCTCTATGTCTCACTATGAAGAAAAAAACGTCATTTCCCAGGTCCTGTGAAATAGTAACAGGGAGGAAGCTTCTGTCAAGTGGTCCTTCACTGCCATCCTATATTTGTCAGTATAAATTTCTCTTCTTTGAGAATGCAGCTAAGATTATACACAAATTCATTACCCTTTCCCCCCACCCCTAGCAGGCCTCTGTCATTATTAATTTTTACATCTTTATCTCTAAGAAAGCAATCAGAGAAGAGACTGCTTGGAAAACATACTGCATAGTTTTCCAATAAAAGTATTAGTTCATATTCAAAGTGATTTTTTTTTTTTTTAAAGAGCAAAACAAAACAAAACCAACCAAACAAAAAATCCCTGAACACAAAAGCCAACAAACTTACTTGGAATTTCTGTGATAATTGTTATTTTTAGAAACACTTTCAGCAATAGTTTATATCTCTTTATCATCTCTAGCCTATCATATTAGAAAAATTTTGCCAATCTGAGACCTATATTAAATATCAAATGTAGAGGAAATATCCCTCCTACCTCCAAGCAGTTTCTTCTGCTTCATATTTCCACAGTTGATGACATTTATTACAATGTTTCCATAGGGATCAGAAATAGAAATATTCATCCTTTAAGGAACCAAAGTGTTGAAGAAAATGCATTTACCCGAATTTCATCTCTCTTTTTTTTTCATCTGTCATTCTATTTTTTTTAGAATTTTTTTGGACAAAGTACTGGAAACTTGTGAATGGCTAAAACACAAGGTGTTTTGAAAGATTAGAACTGTCAGTCTAAGGCTATTTTGTTGAACAGATGCTTTCCAAAGTGATATTTTTTTTTTTTTTTTTTTTTTTTTTTTTTTTTATTATTCAGACCCTTCCATGTTTTAAAAAGCTTATTTACTTACTTAGGTATTATAAAATAAATTTAAAATGATCACTCCCTTTTTCCATGCAATGGAGAATGCTACTCCAGTTTCATTGTGTTCTGGTTCTTCACGTGAACACGGTTCTCATCTGCTTCATACAAATTTATTTCAGTGAAATCATAAGAGAACAGAGGGTAACAATTCTTTTTTTGCAATTCTTATTTTGCTGGGAGGTCACTCTAAAGAAGGCAGTAGTGCTGTAATGAAGGGAATCACCAGAATGAACTGGATATTTATAGTTAATGTGTTAAAGGTGAGAATTGTTGACAATTAAAAATGTTTACTAAGAGCCTGATGTACCATGACTAGCACCAGAGGTGACCAGGAAAGATGTAGTCTTCAGGTTGGGTCAAGTTTAGGGGAAAAATTGAGTTGATAGGAATTATGTTTCAGGTCTGAACAACTTATTTTTATCCTTGCTTCCTTGTATTGTATGTGTACCTATGCATACAGAGGGTTCTGTGAATATTGTGCCTATTTTTCCCTTCAAAATGTAGTGATAGTTCACTTCATAGTACCTTGATAAACAAGAGTCAGAGAGGAAAGGTTTACCAGAAGAAAAGGCAGAGTTTAAAGACAGCTTAGTGCTGGTCCATGGGTAATTTTTGCTTGTTCCAAAGCAGCACTAATGGCAGAGGGAGGCATCTTCTAACACTGAGCCTTGACCTCCTGGGGAAGCAGAGTAACTCCCATTTGACACCTTTTCATTGCCACGTGAGGGGAAGGGAATGTAATTCTTAAAATGGTCTGAGGGTCAGTGAGGGGCTAATGAAAGCTTTCCATGAACAATGATGATCCAGGTTGGAACTGTAACCCTCACTATTATCCAGACAATACCTATGTGGTAAATAAAGTTGCAACTGCCTATACTGTAGCTCCACATATTTCAAGGGTTTCCTTTCCTATGCCTGCAATTATGAAACTAAGAGCAGTATTAATTCAAAACATTTTATTTTTTAAACAGCTAATATAAAAAAAAAATAGCCTTTCTATAAATCATTCAGGGTGAATGATGCATTACTTTGATGCCCAAATGCTGTTTGGCACATAATAAAATTATGAACCAAGATGGAATTACAGAATCTGAAATTAATATCTGAAGACTTTCTGTCCCTCAGAATGTGATCAGAAGAGTTTGTGACTGGGAAGACAAGCATATAAAATGTTTCCTGCCTCTATTTGTAACAAAGAAATTGGAAAATGTGTTCGAGAACATTTTCTGCATTTTACTGAGTACGAAGGTAAGGAATGGTCCCAGGTCTGCCACATCCAACCTGTCTTTGTAACAGCCTGCAACTTACTAGAAAAACCTAGATTAGCTAGAAATGAGTGGCTCTTACCTGCCAACACCACTCCAGGAGGTTTGACAGTCACAGGCAACCGTGTATCGTGCAGTTTTCACTGCCAGTTTGACAGGTTGCCTCGTCTAGAAGCACTGGAAACTTTAGACAGAAAAACAATTACCAAGGGGTGCTGCTGGAAAGCATTTTGCACAGCTCACCTGCAAGGGGCAGGGCTGTGGGCAGCCTGAGATCCAGCAGGGAGAGACCTGCAGCAGCAGCACCGGAAAATTTCAACTGACCTTTATGGAAAATTCCCATGTCTGTCTTGGCTCTCAGAGCACAAAGTTCAGTGTTTAATTTTGCAGCAGTTTTTAAGAGATAGAAGCTTTAGAATTGCAGTTGTACACATGAAGGCAATGGCTTGAAATTTGGGCAAAACACTGACAGCAAAGGGCAAGTGTTGTGCTTCCTTTCACGTTTTGGGATAAGCAGAACAGGCTATCACTAACAGGTCTCCTGTTCCTGGTGGGGTTCTGTTTGTTTGTTTTGAAGTAACACTGCCTTCCTGAGTGCAAATACTGATTTTTACTATATGAATTGCTATTTGAAACCAATTATCTATGATTTAAGCAAAATTACTTACAATTTAATGAGTTTAATACCATTAAAAATATATATATATAACCATACTGTTCTCATGATAACTCTCTCCAACTTAATTTTAAACCTGCAAAATATTATTTGAAGTTACACCTTCAGAGAATACCAAGTCTGGGATCCCAATAGAGCAATGATGAGTTTCAAATGCAAAGAGCAAAGAATCACATTCTTTTCAGGCCATTGTCATGAGTTAATGCAAACACTAATACTATTACCTACTGTCAGCTGCTGAAATGTGGCTGCAAAATATGTCTGGGCTGAAGGGATCTTGTAGTGACATAAGAAAATATCACAGCCTTTTTCATAGGATCATAGTATCACAGAATTTTTTAGATAGGAAAAGACCCCTAAGTTCATCAAGTCCAACTGCTTAAAACACTGTTTAACAAATATGAAATCTGACACACTGCACAAGCTGAGCAGAATACATCACAGTCCTTCCACATAAATGTTTGCAGTTTAGCCTAACTCTGGCTGATCCCCAGGCAGACCACCATCTAGGAGTAATTTGGGTATCTCCTTAAGTAGGGATCAATACATTTAAATTAAATTCTGACCCAGGTAATCCAATTTTCTTCTTTTCTGTGTGATAAAAACCAAAAAGCAAACCAAAAAAACAAGCCAAAACAATTTGGATCTAGGCATCACGACAGTAAACATCTTGATTTGTCATTCAAGTGTTATTTTTTTCCATTTCTATATAAGCCCCAGGCAAAGTATTTATAAATATCTAGAAACAAGACAGAGACCATTTAATTTCAAATGAAGTTATTTATCCTGAGTAGCAGACAATCATGAGATCATGAACCAAATTCTTTTCTTTATCTACAAACCAGAGCAGAGAGGTTTTGTTCATCGTCCCTGTACTCCAATGTACTTTTGGGACTGCCTAACAGTGAAGCTGGTAGTGCAGCCTCCGAAACTATCGAAGTCTCGTCCTCTCTGAGGTTACTGATGAGGGTGCCAATTAGTGCTGACTGCAGTGGCATTTTCTGTGATGTAGACGTGAGACAGAAATTACAATGGGATATGCCTGTTAATTTATAAACCGGAATTTAGTGTCTTTTTGTCCCTCTTCTCATGAATCTCATACAGATGATGGAGAGATTGAGAGATTTTGAGTTCTGAGCCTTTGAATTCATCAGTAGTGAAACTAAAGCATTTTTTAAAAAACATCTCCAAACCTGGAAGTGTCTGAACACACCCAGAAAGCTCCTGCCGATTGCTGCTCTTGTAATGCAGTATTGCAGTAGCTGTTTAGAAAATGTTTTTATTTATTCTGTTTTTAAGCCTGTTTGCAAGAGTGACTGCCAGACAGGGGTGACACTTCACTCACTCCAGCAGTGTCACAAAAGTCAGCATTTGATGCAAGTAATGAAATTATGTCACTCAGAAAAAAGACTTTGTGAACATTCTGATCATTCAGCCAGCACATCCTAATAGTTAATTGCCACTAGTTTTACAAAGATTTTTTGAGCCTCATTTGCTGCAACATATTCCTTCTCTAACATTTCCTCCTCCCAAATTTCTTCACTTACACACAGTTTAAGTTCTCAATTATATTTTTTTCATTTACTTCTGCATTTGCATTCCATTGACCATTAAGACTTGACTCATGACTCTGAAAAAAAGAAATCCTAAATAATTTTAGTTATTTTTCCTGGTGTATTAGGTGGAAATAAATGTTCCAGAAAGAAAACAAAGGAATAGCCAGCGATTTTTAAAAGCCTGATTTATAATGTAAGCATTCACTTTCTTACAGATGATATATGAAAAAAAGATCAGAAGAATTCTAAATGCTTACCTAGTTGTCGAGCTGCTTCAGACTTACAATTTCAATATTTGCAGTTTGCACTCTAACCTGTTTAACAATGCTTGGTGAAGTACCAGACATGCAGATCAAGTTCCAAAGGACAATCAAGGTTATTTAAAAACAATTTGGTAAGTGGATACAAAAATCCCACCTTAATTTTAGCACAAAAAATTAAAAATATTTCTAATTTTTCCTAGGTAAGATGTTCTGTTCTTTTTCAGTGCAGCAGGGGGAGGAGGACTTGCAAAGATCATTTGTATTATAAAGCCATATTAAACATTAAGTTAGTCTTTTAAAAACCTATTCTAATATTCTTCATGCATTTATATTTCAATATTGCTTAACATTTCTGCATAAGATGCAAAGATATCTCTCAAATGTCTGTATAGGTAGCAAACATAACCTTAGGGAGGGAGAAAAACAGGTTTATGTATTTGACAGTGTTGTTTACTTTGCTATAATGCCATTTCTAGAATAAAAGCAACTAAGCAAGTAAAGGAGCATCATGCAGGGGATTACAGAGTAATAGCTTCAAAGGCAATTTGGAGCTTCTCACTTTCCATGTTCCTTAGAATGAGGACAACAGTTATAAAGGTTTTCAAACAGGAAAAGGCTGCATGCTGCAGTTGAAGTATTTCATGATGACAGGTAAAGGCAAAGCTGACAGGTAAAGGCAAAGCTCTTCAATGGATTTCATATAAATTCGAAAATTATTTTTAATACTACCCTTTGTGGGGGGAGAGCAAAATCAAGAATTTTAAAACAAGCAAATGATGTCTAGCTGTGCTTTTGGCTGATGTTTTCACTGTATCATTTTATACAAACTTGGGCAGCAAACTTTCATGAAAGCTTCATTTTAATAAAATTCAGGCAGGGTACATTCATCACCAGCTAATATATACAGAAATATATAATGCAAAAATTTAACTAAATATCCATCACCTTTGAACTTCTCAGTAGTTAGAATCTAACTACTCATAGCTTACACTGAACAAATCTTGTATAACAATTGTTATTCAGCCTGCTGGTACATAAATGATAAATTAAAAGCCTTACATAAACTTGTTTTTTAACAGAAATTAGAAACAAAATTCAGTGTGACAGCTCTGACAATTCTAATGATACAGCAATATTAAATTTTTAAAAATCCATTTAATAGTTTAAAGAGTGCCAAATATTCTCTACCATAGAAGTAGCAGTATTTTAACCTTCCCAAGTATTCATATCTTTAATTACTTTTCACAGTGGTTTGTCTTGTTTTTCTCTCCCTCTGCTATTTCTTTTTATAAATCAGTTGTACAGAGTAAAAAGAAATCTAAGCATATTCATTCCACTTATATTGTTTTCTTTAATGGAATGTCAACAGCTATTGTAGTTCTGAAGAGCTCCATTGTACCTTGGACTGTTGAAGCCAACAGCGGGTTTTAAAAGCTGTGATTATAGCAGCCATTTATGATGACAGATACAACTGTATTCACTTAAATATATTCAGAACTGACTACATCACCAGCCTTTAGTGCCAATACTATCATGTGAAAAATGGTGCAGATAGTCACAGTAGGGAAAATCATAAATGCATTTACATTGGTCTTCCTGTAGGGGGAAAAAAAAATCACTGTCTTATCTGTATTTTTCCCATCTCTACTGGTGGAAGTCTCTTACTCCTTCCATATTTTTATATTCATTTCCTCCCATAACCCCTGAATCCTTAAGGGAATGCTGTTGCAGTCTTTCCAAACTTCCATTGCACAGCAGAAAGAAATCTATGTTTGTTTTAAACAACTGCTCTATTCACAAATATTCTACTGCCTTGGTTTAAATTCACAGCTACTCTGCCCCCGGCAAAACTGTCATCTTATTTAGGAAAAAGAGTTGGTGTATTACTATAGGCATTAAAATTCTGCCTCTTATCTCATAGAAGAGCTTCTTAAAAATATAGCAGGATTTTAAAATTATCTGTGTTAAAAGAATATTACCCTTCCAGGGCAGAAAGTCCCATATTTTTCTTCAAAGACATGTTGCTCAAAATTTGGTAAAGGTCAAAACCAGCTAAGCACTCTTAAAACTATGCTTGTTTTTATCCTCACAAAGCAAAAAAACCACAAAAGCAACCTGTGTGTTGCTTGTCTCTCCTCCCCTCTCCTCTCCTCTCCTCTCCTCTCCACTCCTCTCCTTCCCCTTCCCCTTCCCCTTCCCCTTCTCCTTCTCCTTCTCCTTCTCCTTCTCCTTCTCCTTCTCCTTCTCCTCTGAAGTTGGCAACGATTTTGGAGAATGAAAAGAGGTTTTTTAAATAGGAATGTTTTCTGTTCACTGGTAGTCAGCAAACTCCATTCAAATTTAGTGAATGACCGTGTTTGTGTTTAATTAAAACACAATTAATGTATGGTTTTTTTTATTAATAATTAAAAGTACAAGAGGTAAAACTGACTTTGAGTCATGTGACTATGGTTTTTATTTGAATACATGAAAAATTGTCAAATGTTTCTTCACTGTAGATGAGTATACTTTTCAATCTATTTCAAATTTTTAACATAAAAGCCCACCAATGCAGTGCAAATGATTTTTTTTCTTTTCTCAAAATCCTTTACAGAGTAGATGCTTAGCACTGACCTACTGCCTCTTTTAATGGCAGTAGATTGAAGAAAACAATTTTTTCCCATCCTAACTTGCTGATAATGCTGAAAGGCCTCTAACAAAATAAAAACCCTTTTCCTATGCATGTTGAAGATACAATCCATATCCTGAAAATTTGACAGTATTTCAATTAATTCAAACAGATGTTATCAATCACCATAAAAACAAGAATTAAGACCACCTCCAATTCAGTTTTTGAATCAGAATTGCACTTCTTACTCTACTAATTTTATTTACTCTTCCATAATGTACATGAGCAGGAGTTATGAGGACCTTCCACACTTGTAGATATTCATTCTGCAACAATTTACTTATTAAAAAACTGTCCTTTCTGCCCACAAAATCCTTTTAAAATGCCAAAAGTAAATTTGTCATTTTTCTGTTGACTCTGTATAGTATTTTTAATCAAGTTAATGCAAGTTTTCCACCCTTTGAGACTCTGAAGCACTCAGTTTAATAAGGGAACCAGATCAACTGTCGTGTTTTTGTACAGTGACTTTGCCATACATTCAAAAATGGAAAGAAAACTTCCAAGTCATGAAAGTCTTTTCATGTGGCTTGTAAGAGACAATGCCCCCATAATTTCTATTGTTTGAGTTAGTTTTATTTTTTAGTTAAGAAGCATTTTTAAGAACTGATGTTTTCAAAGGACAGATCATAAAAAAACTAACACTGATGGTTATCATGCGACTTATGGAACTATTAAGTAATAACAGGACCCTGAACTTGTATTTATAATATTTTATTCCAATTTATATATACTGTAGTCTAAGGTAAGACATCTTCAGTGCTTTATGCTTTCTGTCCAACCCCTAGCAGGCACTCCTGCCTGTATATTTTTCTGAGTGGAGTTTATGAATCATTGTTCTCTCAACTTCATGTGAAGATCAAAACTACTATGACAGATCACAAAGATGTTTTTGAACCACATAGACAAGAAGACACCTAGAGCAGAACAGTACAGACATTAGCTTTTGAAAATATGAGGTGTAATCTGCCAACTACCATTTATAATATATTAGAATAAGACATTGCAGAACACAAGCAAAATCATTTTGAAATGCCCTTGACTTTTCAAAAGCCAGACTAGATCTTTCAAGTATTTTTTCTGCAGTCTTTTGAGCCTCTCTTAGTAAGAGAAATTGTTGCATAAGACTATTTCCTCTTAAGTGTATAGCTTTTTATTTGTGCATGAGAATAGGGAAAAATAAATGCTTTTCTTTTTGTGATCACGTAATTTCCACTAAATGACACGTTATCCACATTTTTCAAGTGTGTCTTCTTCCTAAATATCTGTTCCTGCCCTCCTATTCATCCTGATAAACAGTCACTGCTCAAATATAAGCAAAATTCTAGATAGCGCCAGCTGTATGAAAATGGCAAGCAGTTCACCTAGCCTTAATTTTTCTTTTCTCCTGGTGGTGTCAGAGTAGTTCCTCAGAAAACTGAATTTACTCATAAAAATCTAGATATGAAATTAAAAATAATAAAAAAAGCAAAAAAAAGGCATATGCAACCCACACAAAGGAATGAGCCTATTTCTATTTAAATTAGCTTATCATAATGCATTCTTTGCCCTTTGCCTAGTTATTCATGAGTGACTTTTTTGAATTCCGAATGCTAGCTCAAAAATTCCAGGAAACTAATGGAACTGTTTTGAAGGAACAAAACACCTGAATATTCAAAACAGGATTTCAGCAATGCTCTGTCACTGCATGGAGGGGCATCTGCTGGGCTGGAGGCTGTGGCCAGGCGGGAAGGGGCTCGCTTTGGCCCCTCAGGAGAGTGGCCACTGCTGCCTCCATCTCAGGGGGTTATTTTTGCTGTTTTACAGAATTCCAGTGTGTGGAATGTGACACCAAGACCCAGAGTGGGTTGCTGGTTTGTGCTTTCACAGGGGAGACTGGGCAAAGGGGTGCTGAGAGAGGGTGGTTTGGGCCACTGGAATCACAAACTGAAAGGCAGTTACCGACTCCAAAATACAAAAATAGAAGCCTTTCAGTAAAAATGCAAAGGTTCAGAGGGGGTGGCATGTTAGGGCAGGTCTAGCATGGGATGCCATAAGGCAGGTGGTGCTTGGGCTCTAGTGCCAGGCTCAAAGCTGAGGAGGAACCAGATGTTCACGGCAAGGTGCACTTCTCTCTCGGATGTGCATGGAAGACACAAGGTTTCCTGGCAGAGCTCTATGACAAGAAAACAAAAATCACGTCTCTCCTCAGCTCCTTTACCCACCTGTGTATTAAAGACTATTGATAGCAACATTAAAAATGCCCTCATAGAAGATAGATATAAGTACCTAACAGAAGCTGGAGCTTAAAATAAATTTACCATCCCTACCCTTGAAGCATTGTAACCCACCTACTTTCTAATAAAACATTTATTCTGTTTATTGCAGCTCTGAACCCTAAACCTTTATTTCCAAAGAGGACTCATTTTTCTTTATGTTCAGTTTGCACTGAATTGAGAACAGTGAAGTAAAAAAGGAAAACTTCCAGTTGTCCTGTAGCCACAATCATCACTTTCAAAGAAAGCACAGAATGAAAAAGGGAACAGTCTGTGTTACATGTGAAGCACAGTTTATTCTAACTGCCAAAATTAATCAAAACAGCAATATTTTAATAAAAACCCCTATACTTATTTTGCACACTGCAGCTAGCTTAAAGAAATGCATGCTGTGATTCCATCCTAAGAAAACTTAAATATCACAGAAAATAATAACAATAATGTTCCTTTAGACATAACAAGATAAAAGCAATATATTTTGTTAGACCAACTGGTATATTAAGCCCCTGAGATCTAAAGACAGCCTTGTACACCCAAAAGCTTGTTTTTTCAGGTTTGTTTTTTTTTTTTTCCCCCAGCTGTATATCTCAGTTTTAAAAACAAATAATATTTATACTAGAGATTTGTACTTGTCTGCTTTGAAAAGCTGACATGAATTTTTGGGCTTGTTTTAAAATGAGATAATATTATGTAGAGCCAGCTTACCATTTCCAAAGGTTATAACCATAACAACCATCAAACCTTAAAGTAGGATTCATGTAATTTAGATGCCTATATTATAAATCTACATCTGAGTTTGTCAAACTAAAGCTCCTTGGATGGTTAAGAGATGGAAGTGGAATCCTGTAAAAATCAACTCATCTGATGTTCAATGCATTGGCATAAAGAGGATACCAGTCATGCCATGGAATTGCCAGGAAGAGCAGCCAATGGGTATAAATATTAAACTTAGGTGAGAAGAGTCTTACCTCTAGGGAAAAAATCACACAAGAGATCATGCACTCATCATAAATAAACCTTCCACAACTTGAGTAAAATCATTCTGTGGGACTAGTGGCTCCATAAAGGGCTTATTAAGGACTGGGGATGTTTCTCGTCATATTGTGTGTCTGGAGAAATATAATCCTCTTGTTTAACATGGGAAGAATGCAATGAGATGAAACAATGATTTAGAAAGGGAGAAAATGCACAGGCATCTTTCTACTCTATTTCTTTTCTCTTCACTTTGTTTAAAGAATGTGGAGGAAATTCACTGATTTATATCACTCGATCATGTTTCTATTAAGTTTTATCTAATATTTTCAAATTAATCCAGTTCTGGATGTGAATATAATACTCCAAAGCAAAAGGAAAAATCTTCATTAAAGAAATAGAAAAATGTCATTGCTGGTTCCAATTTCTTTTTCATATTCAAACAATTATTGTGTGTTATCATGTTCACACAGGAAAAATAATAAGTTGGTCAAATTGTTTTCCTGTATGAAGCTGTTGCATAGGCAAGTAAAGCATCATAAGTTATATTATTATACAATTTTGATTCAGCAAATCCTATTCCCTTTCACATATCTTTAATTTTTAACTTTCTCCAATAAAGTACCCTAGAATTCAGAGTTAGTTCTCTTGACGGGTTAATTTTAGCCCTGCAGTATTTCCAATGAGTCAGTAGGTGTTTTACTCAAATTTATTCCAGTAAGAATGGAAACAAATTGTTTTCCAAAGTGAGTAAATTGGGAAGGACTATAGTTTCAGAGAGATTCAAGATTAAAATCTATATTTTAGAGTCATGTAGAAATAGGGGCAGGTTTTCCTTTTTTATTATGGTACAAAAAAAAAAGAAAAAATATTTTATCCACTGTTCATCCTGTTTTGGAGGGTCACTCTGCAGCTACCATGAATTTTGCTTGTTACTAAAGCATGAAGAAAGTATATTAAAATTACCTTTGGAAAATTATTTTACTCATTAATTGAAATAAATTTAATGACAGAATAACCAATGCAACAGCAAGGTGATTTGCAGAGCTGGATTGTGTAAAAACTGATTTCAATTTTTAAAATTAATGTCAGTTCTGATCTTTCATAACCAGAAAGTCGAAAGATGAAATATTGACTCTTTAAGTCAATAAGCAAACAGACATTGATCTCAGATAAACTTAGATTTCAGCCATGATTCACTCTTGTAACAGAATTCCAAGTAAAACTTTTTTTTTAAATCTGATATGCACTGTCTTTCTTTTGTTTACATACCATGATATATTAGGTGATTAATTAATACTATGAGACACCAGCATGAAGAAAAGCTTTTCTTTTTTCTTTTTTTTAAATTTTTTTATGGGGTGGTAATGGGAAGATGACAATATTTCTGAGGGTGTCAATATTATTTAAGAGTAGTTACTCTTTTAATATAGTGGAATATATATTAGATACCTTCTAAATTATTTTGAAGCCATTATTCTGTTAACACTGTTCCCATGTGATATTGCTGCAGTTAAAATGAGGTGTCTTTCCTTTTCTTCTTTAAACAAAAATTTTCTGCTTCTAACAACATTTGCAATGATTTCAGATACATGTATTGTCTTTAATTTCTCCCTGAACATCTGTATTATCAATACCATTTTACTTAGTAGCTGTGAGTTTAGAACTTGCCTAAGGCAATTGAAAGACATTGAAAACATTGAGAAAATGCTCTCCATTTTAAAGCTAAATATTGAGTTAGTCTAACTGTGTATAGACTGTTTTTAAGAATGTTTACAGATTGTTTTTAGGATGGGGGCAACACAAGGTGCACATGCTATTTTACTGGTGCATTTTATACTCTGGTTTATTAAAGTACCATCCTGGAAGACTCCACTGTACATATAAATTATCTAAACCTTTATAAGAAGAGCTTTGGAAATGACAAATGCTTGGTTAGGACAGTGTTGGTGGATTTAACATACTCTAGAGGAACGTAAAAGTAAAATGAAGTCTTCTGATTCCATACCAATAATGTGAAACATTAACATTCAATGTAATTTATCTACTTTTTAAAAGGTTGTTTAACAAGCATCTTGGGTGCCTTAACAACAGATTTATTTAATTTTTGGAAGATATTATTGAGCTATGGGTTTATATGTCTTTTATGTCTTTAGTAGTCACTGGAACATTTTTGTGATAAACACTTTTTTCTGCAACTTATTTTTCTCGGTAGAATGGAGTTCATCTTAACAACTTCACTACAGTAAACTGAAACAATGGGAAGCAGCATTATGGTAACAACATCCACTCACATTGTTTTTGTTTCAATATTCTCATATGACTCATGAAGAAAAGGAAATTGACTCACACAAACAAACTTCCATAACTTTGGAAATGTCATTTCCCTATTATTCTTTCCTCACCTGATGTGAAAAGACATTTGGAGTTATTATTTTACCTGAGTTTTTTAACCTTACACATAAAGCCACAATTGAGAAAAAACCCAACATCTTCAGGAAAAAAAAACCAGGATAAGTTCAAAAGACAACAGGTTTACAATAATAACACTATAGAAATAAGCAAAATTGTCATAAATTTAACAGCAGTATGCACAGTAACACACTGCAGTTCTTGAATAATATCTAATTTAAGTTGAATTCTTCATTTTGATTATGGACTAAGATTTCTTCTATTTATTACCAATTATTAAGAAAATGCCCCTAACTTTTACTGGTACCCTGTTGTCCACAGGGAGTACAGGAATCCAGCAGAAGCCATTACAGCATCATCAACCGTTAGTGGCCACATCCTGAAGGATTTTTGTAAATAACAGAAAAAGAGAAATACGGTGTGCATGAAGTAAGACATTGTCCAGAATGAAGAACATGTAAACATATCACCCAAAGAGAAGCCCAAAGAGAACACCAAAGAGGTCTAATTTTAGGGAGACAAAATGCTCCTTCTAAAGCCCATAGTGTCTGTTTTATTACAGTTTTGACCACACAGCTTTTGCCTACTTCTTTGAATTACCATCTAGAGGATCATCTCCCTACCCTGACTATGATGGGAATAATCTCTAATAATTAAAATTGGTCTTTGTGAGCACCCCAATCCAGCATATCACAAAGGAAGAAATGTCAGAACATCACCAGCAGCAAGGTTGAAAATGGAGCTGGAATTTTGTCTCCCTTTAAATTTTGCATCTATTCTTTGGCTAAATCGCTGAAGTTGGTTGTCATAATTCATAATTTCAATTTATAATAGAGAGTACATGACATCAGCTGCACTTCCTTTGAAGTAAAATACATAAAGGTTTGCTCATTGCTGTCTTCATGTGAGCCTGGTTTTGAATAACCCTCTAAACCCATTTATACTAAATATGTTAAATGAACATTTATAGAGAATGTTTTAATCAAATATCTATATAATATTTTGATTATTATTACTCAAATGCACACATGAAATTAATTTAGACACTTGTTTTCAGGTGTACTAAAATGATTGCATTATAAAAGATCACTCATTTCTAATTAAAAAAAAAAATCATCCCACTCTTCAGCCATAAATTTGTTAAACCTACATGATTTTATGCATTTTAAAATACTGAGTTAGTATTTTGAACATGCTGTTTTCATAATGAGTCCATTGTTTGCTTTATATTTATTAGTCTTTGCACAGAATAATGGTAAATAGAACTTCTTTATGAGTATATTCTGGAATTGAATTAAATTAATGATGAACAAAGGGAATGAATGTCAGCTCTGATAATTATTAGGATCAGCTGAATCAAGGAGTTGCTGGGTATATTCAATATGGTTCATCCCTGTCATTAACTTCAGAAACCAAGCAGTGCTTGTGCTCACGCTCTAAATGCTCAGAAAACAGCCCTCTTTGTTCTTTAATACTTTTCTCACTTAGCATCTGCTAAAAATAGAGGTACATACTTATGACAGCACCTTTCTGCATTCTGATGTATTGAATGAGAAAGAGCAGCACACCTGGAAAAATTTGAAGCCAATGTTTTTGAGGAAAAAATTGGTGAACATTTTGTCTTATAGTTAGAATACAGTCCAGGCTATAACCTTCAAACTATGTGTTTGTGTCCCCCTTTCAGTTTGTTTGTTTGTTTGTTTGTTTTATTCACAGTGTATAGTGTCTAGACATGTATAAAAGATCCACATGCCGTGAGCTGTGAAGTTAGGTATATAATTCAATCATAATTATTTCTTCATACTATCTACTTTTACAGTGATCTTTTCAGCTCTACAAATACATACATACGTGTAGTCATTCAGGATTTTCTACTATACTAAGGAAGACTAATTCTGCCAGAAAGCAAAAGAGACAATGCTTATTTTAAATATCACAAACTTCAGGCAACACTGACTCGACTACTGCATAACTGAATGAGAAAAATTGCATTTCTTTTTTGCCTAAAAAATCCAAAGATGAAAAAGTCATGGGTTGAAGATGGAAAAGAGTAAACAGTCACTTTCAAGATTATTGCAGAAACTTGTCAAACCAAGAAGGCTGAATTTAAATAATAAAAATAATTCTGTCAATTTATTGTGCCTATAGCTTCTTTGTAAACATGCTTAAATCTGTAAATCTAAAATTGTGTTCATTGCAGCAGGTGTTATTTCCAAGGGAACTTCTAGGGCTCTAATCAGTGAATAAAGAAAACAAAGGGTATCTCTGAGGAAAGGCTTCAGGATTAAGAACCTACTGATTAGCTCTGATTCCATCTACAAGGTATAAGCTCTTCTTAATTTTACAGGACGGAAAAAGTACTTTAATATTTAAAACTAAAAAACTCATGGAGAAAGTGAATAAGTAATGTTCCAGCTGCAAGGCTGATGGGGTCTGTTAGCTTTATGATGTTCATGATGGAGAACCACTTGTCATTGCAGTGGGGACACAAATATTCTTCCTCGGACATAGGATGAACTTCATTGGACCTGAAGTAAACCCTTCAAAAGTGGAAAGAGTTTACAAATGTCTTGGTGAATTTTTTTTTAATTATTAAAATTAATTTTTAAATAAAAAATCACTGAAGAAAAATATTTTTGACCCGTGTTGTGCACTATGACTAAATTAACACTATACTTTTCTAATAGGATTCTTTCCCAATACTAAACATACTCTTAATTAAGTATGTCAGAGAGAGCAGGTATGCCCTAATTAAAATTCCACATATGAAATAAAAACTTCTAATCTGAAGTATTAAAGTCTACAAATGACTTTGCACATTGTATGAATTTTTAGAACATGTAATTGCATAACCACAAACTGAAAAACCCCACCATTAATGCTTTATATGTGGATATTGTCATTAGTTACAAGCTAGAATAATCAGTGTATAGTTTTCGTTTTGCAAAGCAGATAATTTCTAAGTCAGATGTCAGAACAAGGAAAATTATTCAATTCATTTACACAATAATATGTTTTCAGGTGAGATACAGATCTTCTTAAAAATTTAAAAATTTCCATTAAGATCAAAGAAAAAAACCACCAAACCCAAAACAAAAGAAAAAACTCAACAACAACAAAAAAGTGAGTCATAAAATAGTTGTTACTATAAAGGTGTGCCCAAGGTGGCATTGAGTGCTTATCATTTAAGCTAAGAAAGGGCAATTTTTTTCCTTATTTTTTAAAAGGAAGCAAAATAATCTTTTTCCATGGCTTAGGGGTTTTCAACACCCATACTTAGAGGAGATGGATACCACCTATAAAGTGAGTTTGGTCTTTTCCAAAATGTGTGAATAAAGCAGATTATGAGACATTCCATATGTCACTATGAGGCACACAGGTGTTTTAAGGTGTAGAGCACTGAGGTTATCATAAAAAGAATATACAATACCAATATTAAAAAGATAATGTGTATATAATTACATCCATAATTAGCAGTCTGTAAGAGCAGCAGGTATCCCTATAGGAGACAGCAATTCTGCCAAAGTGCATTGTGTGGGAAAAAGAAGGGAATCCTTAAGTGGGTGACCATCCAAAGTTGCCCAGAGAGAAGTGGTGAGGAGCAGGTGTAACAAAAATTAGTAGTACTATGAGTAAATATATCTTCTTGTTCTGTTTATTCATATAATTTTATAAAGATAATATGAAGACCCACAGTACTGCCAAAGCAGTTTACTAATTTGGAGGTTGTCCTTAAATCTGCTGGGGTTTGCAGAGGTGGAAATTGAATAGTTCCCTCCCTATGCATTCATTCATTTTTAGCACATCAAAACCAGCCAAGTCTCTTTCTGTCTCTGTCTAGTTAAACATTAAATACTGAACTCCTACCTACACTACAAGTGATGAATTACAGTTTTTTAAACTATTCCTACAAATAGTAACATGCATCTTATTCCAATGCTTTTTTTCTTTCTCCTTTCTGTCAATCCGAGCCTGTTAAAAAACTGCTGTGCAGTGGAGCACCAAGCATAGGGACAGAAGTGATCACTTAAAGATGCAGAGAAATGTGTACTCTCCAAATTCAGGTATCAAATATTGCAAAAGATAATTGACAGCCCCCTTCTGGTATAAATCACATGCTCGAAGAGTCTGTCTCTGCTTTCTTTATATCAGAGTCAATCAAACAGAGTATATGGATGTTTATTTTGAGGTTAATCATTCGACAGTAATTGCCTGTCTGTACTGACCAAATAAATCAATGCAATACAACAACAAAGAGGTCCTGGCTATTGAGCTTAAATAAATATGATTCATTACTTGAAATCTCCCAAAACAACATAAACAATATGGTTTCCACACTTATCTAACAGGTGAAAATTTCACTCAATAATTGACTATATTTTCTGTTAATGCAGAAGGAAAATGGGACACACTGAAACAGAATACAAACTTTTCACCATTAAAGGAAACTGTTGCAATTCAACCCAATGCTTAACATACCCATATTACTAGTTGCTGGTGTGCCTCACATTTATATACTAGATACAAAAAGGATCAAGAAAAACCCACATCATTATTCTTGAAGATTTGTTTCTTGGTTTACTAGATTTTTTGAAGGTGCAAAAACTTATACATGCAAGCCTCTGTCAACCATATAGATCAAGTTCACCTCCAATTTGCCAGGAAAATCCTCATTCTGCCTACTTTTATGAAATATACCATGAAAGTACACAGCTTTACACAGATCATGATATACTCCTGACATCCATTGTAATCCTATAGTTGTGAAAGATCATTTTCTACCTTGTATAAGTTCAGCTATATGTTTTACATAATTTTTAAATGGACGTTAGAGTCTGGCAAAGAATTGAAAATTCAGTGGGACCATTCTTCACACTTTTCTGCTGCTGTGGATGTTACTTTTATGCTATATATTTTGTTTTCATCAATAATGGATTTTAAATATTGATATGGTAGTTTTAAAGGCAGGTTATATTAAATGCATCTTATGTAATTGCTGTTTGCTGAATTATAGTTTGTTCATGTTACATAATTACTGTGTGGAACTTGGTGCTTCAAAATGTTTTCGAAGCCAAGACTAAATGGATTGAAAAAATAATCAGACTAATGTAAAATAGATTAATTGGTAACCACAGCGCGTGATGATTGAGATCAGGGAGTTCTTGAACTACAAACTACAGAAAGTGGAGAGAGCATAACAGGAAAAATGTTCCTGTCCCTCACCCTGCACTTCTCAAGCACCTGTCACACACTTGCAATGGTCTCACTGGGACAGAGCCTCTGCTCTTGGGTTATGGCTACAACTGTTGTCATGCCCAAAGACAATTAGAGTTTGAACTATGGAGATATTGCTACAGCTACCTTTATGTACTAAGTAATTTAAACACATGGCAGAGTACAATAGACTTCATGATTTTTTTTTTTTTTTTCTGTTAGAGGTGATGCTTTCTGAATTTTCCTGTTCCTTGACCACACTTTCCATTAGAGGGAAAAAAAAAAAAAGAGTTGCCTACAAGCTTTTTCAACAGAACAAAAGTCATACTTGACAAGGTATTACAGATACCACTTTGAAGTATTCAGGACAGTTTTAATGTATCAAACATTCACATCTAGGCACACAACAAAGTTGTGTGCAAATGGTACAATGACCCAAAACCACACAACTTGAATCACAATATTCAAGGGGTTTTTTTCCTAAATGTAAGAGATAGAGCTTGTAATTACCTGTAACTGTTAATTCCGTAGTTCTTCTGACGACAAAGAATCCATATTTTAGCTCACAAGTGTAATTTCCAATGTCATCCTCTCTAACTTCCCGGATGACAAGAGTGTCCTTTTTAAACACAATACTTGATCTCCACGTCTTTGCCTTGCATTCCTGTTTAAAGAGAATATAAAACTTCAGGGTTCAGAACTTCAGTGTTCTTTTTACACTTTTGATGGACCAGTGTGGACAATGCTGCTCAATGCCAAGGTGGCTAGGCAAGAGTCTGGGCTAGTTATAAAGTTATACAGACTAAATATCTAAAAATCCAGTCTCTTTAGGTGTTGATTAAAAAGAATTTTATCCGCTGATTTGATATTTATGCCTCTGGCAAGAAAAGGGAATTGATTCTTTTGGTGTTTTTCTTTTTGACATTATTTGCTGAGGGGCTCCTATTTAATTTACTTATTTACCACTACAGTTATGTCTGCAATCCAAGACTTTTATATTGCCAGCAGCTCAGGCTACAGGGGATAATTATATTTTTTCTTTTTAATTCAATTAAAAAAAAAATTAGAAAAATGTAGAGAAAGAGAAGAAGATGAGAATGAGGAAAAATAAGGATGCTATATATCTCTTTCTAAAAACATCTTAGAATCAAAGTTCTCTGAACCTAGAAAAAGAGTGCTTTTAATCTACAAAAATATTTCATTACAGACACAAAATCCAAGATGAGGATAAGCAAATAATTGGCTACATTTCTCCTATTTTAGATGTCTTATCAGTTAACTTGGTCATTGTCTTTCCAGATCGCAAAATTTTACTCTTTAGGTAGCATAGTCTTATATACCATAATTATTTCTACTGCACTGCCCACAGACAGCATTATTTTCAAGACTGCGGCCCTTAAGTAACGATCTAGAAGTCAATACACAATATTGAAATAAAGTTATTGATAAAAACAAGGAAATTATATTTGCAAACATAACCTTAAGTATATACATAGAAACCAAAGCTTTGGTAGTCTTTTTTGGTAGTCTTTTGGCAGCTGATTTTATGCTGTAAAATTAAGTCATTTATTCAAGTAAAGCATGCATAGATATCTTATAAAGTTTACCAAAGGAAGCACTTTGCTTTCTCTCTCTATTAGCTCATTCTTTTCTATCATGGGTTCTGTTGTCTTTCCTTGAAATTTAAAACACTCCAAGTTTCATAACACATTTAGATCAAGAAAATCATAAGATCATAACATATTTTTGAAGGTATAAATCTTTTGCATTCCTTACCTTGTACCACAGAATTTCAGGCTCCCTAAATGGAAATAAAAAATCCTCAATTTCAGGACATGAGATTTCCTTGCTTTTGCTAAGTTCAGCTTTTTCAAAATATTTCATCTTTGAATTGTAGCAGAGTCCTGTGTCATTTTCACCCACCGTCAGTGAAATGGATACTTTCATACAGTAAGTTGAGTTTCTGTAATGCAACAAAAATAGAAAGAAAAGTCTAAAAGGAAAAAAAAGAATAAATGCCAATGCACATGACTTTTTTCATTGGAAGCAAAATTTAGAAAATTAGACATTATTGACATTAGACATTATATATTAGATGTATTTTGTGTCTATTTTATAGCTGGTCACCATAGTTTTACTTCTTTCTCACCACTGATTACAGTATTTAGAAAGCATTGGTTGGCCTTACTTTGTAACTAAGGGTTTATCTCTCCCTTTCATTAAAATCCTTCCAACATTAGTGTCATTATTGTGTATTTGAGAACAATTTCCCCAAAAATAAGTAAACAGCAAAAGGTCCATGTATTTACCAGTGAAACCAGACAAGCGAGCTGCTCACAGACACCATTGTGGCAGAGAGATCAGTTTGTAGGACCACAGGAAATTGGCAACTTGGAATGGGAGCAACTCACCATGAGCCACATATTCATCAGCTCTGAGCATGCCTTAAAGCATAATTGGCAACATTTTGCAGCCTTGAATTAAAAAGAATCTTGTGATTAATTATAGAATGAAGGATGTTTCAATCTAAGGCACTGCCGATTTTTGACCTTGGCCTTCAATGCCCATACTCTGAGGACAAAATGTTCTGCATTACCTACAGACTTCGCGAGCTTGTGCTCTCTCCTGAAACTTGTTACTACATCTGCTTCTGGATGTTCGTGAATGAGGCAGCCAGAGATTAAGGGACTTTGTCTGCCTTTCCACATTTCACTATGTGATTCAATCAGGTTAACAGAGAAAATTACTTGAAATTATTTTTCTTTTTTCATTTGACTTTCCAGGTGGGGAGCAAATGAGTGTATAAAGTTGAGTACTCCCCAGGAGCACACTGTGACGGTGTAAGATTTCTCTCCTACTGTTCTGTAAATGCATTTCAACCCTGACCTGCTGAAAGAGGATCCTGCAGAGAACACGGAGGAAACATTCATCTCCTTATCTCCATTCTCACCATCTACAAGCTGATTGCTTACTTGTAATCGACTTGTGTGTATCAGACATGGCAGAATCTCAAAGATCAATTTCTTAATATCTATTTCCTTTTTCTGTTCAATAAGAGGGGATAGAATGCTTAAGGATAAAGAATTAGAAAACTTAATTAAAAGAACTCTAGAGCCTAATTTTCTTCAGAAAATGTAACCTTGTAAGTAAATAAAATTAGAGAATAGTCTTGGAAACAAATTCTGGAAGAGAATGACCCTTAGCTATTGATCTAATTAATGAACTTGTAAGGGAAAAAACACAAAATTATTTCTTTGTAATGAAGGACTAAGTATAATTTGTTATTGTGTTCAAGAATCTGGCTGTATGAAGCAAATAAAGTTGTTTAAGCTTTATGCAAATCAAAGAATGGATCCACTGAATATGGATCACTTGCTGCTTTTAAGCTGGTAAAGAGCCAATTCTCATTCTTACCCATACATGCAATTGAATATCACTCACTTTTTAAAGAATATTTTTTCATTAGTGTACCTTATGTTATTTCTCCATTAAGGTGTTATGTGGAATATTTTATTTGTTTCTTTGTTTATCCTGTGTCTTGAAAATATCATAAAATATCACTTAGTTCTGTTTTTCCAAATTGATAAAATGTTTTTTCTTTGTTCTTGGAAGACTTATCCCTTGAAACAGGTTCTAAACAAACCATCAAGTTCTGAGGTTCAAGACTAAACTAACTAGATGAGAGTATCCTGTTATTGGATGACAGGGAGCAGTATACAGGGAGCTGTTTGGCTATACAATTTTCACATTTAAATAGTCTCTAATTCCTTCCTGTGTGTTTGAGCATCCTGTTTTTTTGTGTTATTGAATCTCATTATTTAAATATTTCTAGAAGGACATGGCAGTGAAAGAAAAAAAAAAAAGGAGCACATTTTATTGTCCTCCCATTCTCTGAAGAAGCAAGGTAAGTAAATTTTTCCATAGGCATCCTTCAGTATTCTGAGTGAATGGTGCAAAAATTATGATTTAATGTTTTGATGTACTAAAGAACTCTGTTCTGCAACAGTGACAATGTCAATTGCCAGAGATAGAATCCTGTCTGAGGCACATCCAAGTTTCCATCGCAACAGCAGATCCTTTAGCAGATGTTGCTAAGGCTTTCTGCTCCATAAGAGAAGAATTTTGGAAATATTTCAGAGTGTTTAAATTCATTGTTTAAAGGCGATCTTTCTAAACTGTCAGATACAAGGTACTGAAAAATTTGGGTTCGATTTTCATCAGCTGAGTTCCCTAACAAAATTTCCTTTCAAAAGCCTGAAGTATCATCAAAAAACCCCTACAGTTCCAGATGCCCACTGGTGACACAGACCTTCTTATTTCAACTCTAAATACTCACTGCACTGTCAATCTGACTCATCTCATACTCCGTGTCAGAAACCAAGGCTGTTAGGATGAAACAAAACCCAAAAAGCCTGATACAGAAAGCAGAGCAACACAAAGAGTATGAGGAAAGAAAACCAAGATAATGGGGCTCACAGTAGAGGAAGAGAGAAAGAAAATTAAACAGTCCCTGGGTAGGAATGAAGAAGAAAACACAGTGAGTTTGCTGATTACAGCTAGAGCATGAAGGATGCAGTAGATGTGAAATCTCTCAGGTAGCAGAAAGAGTAGCAGGCAGCAGAGCTCTCTGGAGCATGCACATACTGCAGAGGGTAAAAAATGCTCATGTGTTAGAAGTAAGAAAATTTTCCATATGTCTCTTACTAGAAGACCAGATAAGAAACAAATAAAACAAGCAAAAATCCCTATGACATGAGTTTAAGGAATTTTATTAATTGGTGTTTGCTAAACTGTGCTTTAACTCACTTATCACTTAATACTTTTGTGGGGTTTCTATTCTTTGTTTGCCTTTTTTTTTTCCAAAACATGGTAATAAGAAGAGGTGACAAATTATTGAATTATTTGTTCCCTAATCTGACCAGTCACAAATGTTTGTAAGTATAAAAGTAGCTAGAACCTATTTGTACATATAAGTGAAAGTTTTCACCTTTTTTTTATTCAATAGATTTTCTAGTGTTAAAATAGTGAGATCTAGAAGTACAAAACACAAAAAAAAAAAAAGCAAAAAACTGTTTGATGATTTTTTATTTAAGATAACAAATCCATTTAAATCAAATTTATCTTAAAATGAACTTAATTAACAGGTAAGTTGTTAGAAAAGGAGAAGGAAGGAGTCACAAGGGGGAAAACAGACAAGAGAACACACACAGACAAAGAATCGCTGCTCTAAACTTTAGCTTTTGCAATATTCACATCTACATTTAAAGGAATTGCTTAGAGAATTAAGCCCTTAAAGCATGGTTTCTTAATAAATACATCTCTAAAATGGGCCAGATGGGTTTACACATGCAAAACTCTGCTTTTTTCCTCAGAAAAACCCTCTGGTAATTGTCAATCTTCTCTTCACTCTCACCAGAGAGAGCACAGTGGAGGATTCATACAGCTCAATACTGCCCAGGCAGCATCCCTCATCATCCCTATTCATGACAGAGGGGAAAGTGGGACTCTTCCAGTTACTTGTCCACTCCAGAGCTTTGCTATTATACTATTTACCAGGGTAAACAAACTGGAGAGCAAACAGGAAGCCAGAAAATGTCTCTTATGTTTCTCCTCATCACAGAAATTGAGTTGGAAAAGTAACTTTATTTCCAACTCCTTCTGAACTTGACATTTAAAAACAAACTCTGAAAAAACTCTTTTTTTCGCAGTTTTATTTAAATTTTAATAAGCAAACTTAGCCACTGATGTCCATATCCACTTTCTATAAACAGTCCACCACATTACTGGGGGAAAACTTTTGTTGACTACATTAATTAGTTTTTTCATTATTTTGCAGACACAATTTTGTCCTTTTTGCAGTCCAAGTAACTTCTGTTAGAGTTATTTGGATGCCTGAAAGCTGGAGAGAAAAGCAGTCATTCAACACAGAAACAAAAACACGTTATTGATAATCCACTCGTGCTCTTGGCCCGTAGCTCCAAAGGCTCTTTGTGAGCTTTAAAACTTTCACAGAAAAAATTTTTAAAGCCTCTACATAGCAGCAGGGTTGTTTGAGGACATGCCTGAAGCCTTGGGCACGAGGTGAGGGAGGAAGGCCAGGGTACCACGAGGTGGCCAGGATTGCTCTCGGGCACTGAGGTCTCTTGGTGGCAGGATATGATGCCCCCAGCTCTTTGTGGCTTCTGGACCATTTGTTCAGGACAGCAGTTCACAAACCTTATATGCAGGATTCCCTTTTATTTTATTTGGGGTTTGTCTGTTTGTTGTTTGGAGTTTTTTTCCCGAAACTCTGGAATGGCTGACTCCCACACGCTCTGCCTCTGCTATCTGAAATCAAAAACTGCCTTTTCCACAAAGCTTCCAGAGCCAACAGAGCTGCAAGTACTGGGGCACTGCTTCAGGCATGGGGAAAAGAGAAGAAAAGTGGAAGGAGCTGGACAGAAGCTGGCTGGAATTTTCCTCTGCGCCTTAGAAATTATCTCCTGCTTCCATACCCTGGGGGGCCAACCCAGTTTGGAAACTGCTTTTGACCTCAATTGAATTACATAAGCACTGATTTCTTCCCTCAAGGGTCACCTAATTATGTGCATGATACTATGAAATAACCCACCGCACACGAGCCTCCAGGACTATTTGAATATCAATACTCTGCAAGACACTTGTTTTAATAGGTTTGAATTAGACATGGCAGAAAATATTGTTTAGTTTTAATGCCCGCTTCCATCCTTGGAAGCCAGACCTTCACATTTTATCTTTTTCTAACACAAGTGGTACTAACTGCCATCCAGAGTTTCCCCTTCACTCCAAACCTGTCTAAAGAGAATGTCAAAATGCAAAGTCTAACTGCATTAGAATAATGCTTTCCTTGTGTTAGAGTGAGCTACTGACTGATGTGAAAGGCCTTTTATTGATGTTCTGAACAATAAAAATTAAATAAAAATTCCCTTTTGCAAAGGGAATTTAATTTTCTCTTCCTTATGATACCCTAAAACTGCTTTTTTGGGTAAACCAGGTAAAATGTGTGTAAATTTTTATGTTATTTACTTTTCTGTATGATCTCTGTCTTTTTTTAAGTCAAAGTGAAATATTTTTTATGAGAAGTGGAATCAATTTGAAATTGATTTCCATGTTTTAATAAAATATTACGTTCTTAGTACAAAATACTAGAACAAAAGTATGACAATAACCTAAATTATGAACTTGCATAGGCAATTACATGGAAGCTAAAGTTACATAAAATTAACTAATTTCCCCATCAAACATTTTCTATATCATTAAAGTTTTCTTTCAGATAAATTGGAAGAAAAAAATCTGTAATCTTACAGTACAGGAATATAAAAATATTCCTATAATGTAACTCTGTCTGTACACCTACAGTGTATGAACAGAAATCTAAATACATTTTATTTGAAGTTAAAGCTTTCTTACAGAGAAAATGTGTCTATGTGTCTATCCATACATGCCTACAAACCAGCCATATGGGTATATTAGGGATTCCAGTAATTGTAAAACTAATGATAGAGGTATGTGATTCAAGAAAATTACTATACAAAAATTTTTAAAAGCATATTAATAGTATACCTATGTATTATCCAGTATGACAAAAGTTCCATTTCAATAACAGCTTTCTATTAAAATATTTGGTATCAGAACTTCAGAGAATAGCACTTATATATAGATTGCAGGTTAAAATGTTAGAGGTAGTTAAAAAGCATAGTAATAAATGAAAAAAGCATTGTACTGCACAGGGCATATAGGGTAAGTAAAATATGGATCACCACTAGTCTGAATTTAATAGTACATTTGATATTTTAGTGCTAGTTACAAATTTAGTGCTAAATTAGCTACTCATTCCAGCAAGGCTTCCCAGGATTGTTAGTGAAGAAATTTTGGGCCAGTGAGTCATAAAGGGCTAAAACGGAGACACGTCAGAACGATACTAAATGTTTTCACTGCAGCAAATCAATGTATATTCCCAGAGGAGACAGAAGTATGAAGAGCTGTGCAAAAGTGTACCCTCACAGATGAAAATCCCTTTAGCTTTCAACAAACTGCAGTAGGGAGATAATACCATAGCATGAAATGCCTCTAGGTATACTATCTCCTCATAATTCAGGAGATGATGGCACTTGCTTTTTCTTGGGAACCAATGATCCTGAAGAAGAGCAATTTTTATTCCCTTACTTAGCATCATATGCCAGAATAGCAAAAATGCTTCTTTCAAAAACTACTAGTTAATAGAGTTCTATTATTCCTCTCATTTCTTTCATTTATAGAATTTCAGAATCATAAAATGTTTGAGATTGGATGGGAACTCTGGATGTCATCTGTTCCAACCCCCCTGATCAAGTAGAGCCACTTAGAGCGGCTTGCCCAGGAGAGTGTTCAGACCGCTTTTGAATATCGCCAAGGATGGAGATTCCACAACCTTCCTGGGCAACCTGTGCCTGGTTTCAGTGGCCCTTATGGTGAAAAGTGTTTCCTGATGTTCAAATGGCATATTCTGTGTTTCAGTTTGTGCCCATTGCCTTTGGTGCTGTCACCAGGCAACACCGAACAGAGCCTGGCTCCATCCTGTTGTCACCTCCCTTCAGATATGCATATCCAACAGTGAGATGACCCGGCACCTTCTTCCGGATAGAGTCCTAGCTCTCTCAGCCTGTGCTCAGAGCAGAGATGCTCCAGCTCCTTTATCATCTTCATGCCTCTTCCCTGGACTCTCTCCATGTTTCTTTTGCACCAGCAAGTCCAGGACTGGACACTGTACCACAGTGATCTCACCACTGTTGGGCAAAGAGGAAGGGCCACCTCCCTTGGTGTGCTGGCAATACTTTGTTTAATGCAGCACAGCTCATCATTGTCCGTTTTTGTTGCAGGCGCACATTGCTGGTTCATGCTCAACTTGGTTTTTGCCAGAACCCCCAAGTCCTCTTCTTCAAACTTGCATATATTGTTCAGGGAGCATCTGTTGTCTTGGGTGGTTTTTCACTCACAGGGGATGGAGGGGAACCATTAAACAAAAAATATTTTTTCTAAGTGTTATATAAAAAGAACTGAGAAAAAAATATGGCTGGGATGAGAATGACTAGAAAAAAAATGCACACTCTTTGAAAGTAGAAGTCCTTAAAATTGTGTCTACTGGATCGTGCACCAGAGCCTGCTTGTGCAGCTGTGCTTCTGTGTTCAGGAACAACTGAGTGTTACTACATCCTGATGACTCAGAAGGTCAACAAATACTGGAATGTCTTTATCACCAAATCATCCCTCTTGCAAATGCAATTTGTCTTCTTTTATAGTACTAAAACTGAAAGCATTATTGAAAACACAGTGCTGCTGAATGGCCTCTCCCTTGTTCTCTCTCTTTTCTTGTTGAACTCACACAGTTCTCAGTGAAAGACAGATCCTGTCATTCAGTCTCAAATGGTAACTTAGTATTCTGTTCAGATGTTGAGCAGATGCATACAGAATATCCCATGAAGGTATCTGTCTTGTTTCTGAATGATTAGATATTTATCTGTTGCTAACTCTGCAAGAGTGTGTTCTTTTCTGAATAGAAAAGTTACTCATTAAAGGTAGACATGGACAGAGACATCCAACAATTAGAACATTTGTTATAGGTATTAGAAGAATGACATTTACCCATGAATAAGATTACCTTGAAAATCTGTCCATAACTCTTTCCCATATCTACCCAGTAATAATGAGAATAGATTAAAAAATCATCACATTTATTAGGTTCAAGGCTGTTTCTGAGCATACTGATGACACACCAATGACAATTCTCCAGACTCCTGAAAATTCTCTAATGGGATGTAATGACACTTCTGAATTAAAAAAAAACTAAATAATTCCTAAACTTATGGCTCTTACATTTGTTAAAAAAAACAACAGCAAACAAACAAAACAAAACAAAACAAAAGAAACAAAAAAAACCAAACCAAAACAAAACCAACCAAACAGAAAACAAACAACAAAAACCCCACAAATGAAAAAAAATAAAACCAAACCAAACCAAGAAAAAACAAAAAGCCAAAGAAAAACAAAAAACAGAAAAAGCTTAAACAAAAACAAAACCAAAAAAACAACCCAAACAGTTTTAGTTATACTTGCTTTACACCTACTTTCCTGAGGAGAAACAATTCAGAAATCAGTCAGTCTTCCTTACCAGCCAAAGGATTAAAAAGAAGACAGTAGTGTGACATCTCACAGAGCATTGCTGTGTGCAGATGGAGCTAGAACTCAAAAGAATGTAGCAATTTTCTGCAGAAAATCAGTCTTTGGAAAAACATAACCTGCTACTAAAGCAGAAATTCAGAAATGTGCAAGGATTTTTATAAAATTTATACAACTGAAGACATCAGAGCAAGTCCTGAATTTCCAAAGGCAGTAGGATTTGAAGGAACAAATCAATAAACAAAGGGATAAAACACAATTTGTATTTGTCCTTCATTTGAGGACCATAAAGGACACAGGAAACTTATCTATTAACCATTTTTGACTGTTCATAGGAACAACTTTACCTCAAAATAGTTTCCAAAATTGCCTCAGTGTGATCTGTAATGACACAATAAGTGTTTTTATTTCACTCTAATATTAAGCTCTAAAATGTGACCCTGATACACTTCAGGCTGTAGCTGAAGATCAGAGTCATGGAAGCTCAGGCAATATAAACCAGCATTTGCATTATGTTCATATCAACAGCATCCCTGAAGACAAACAAGCAAGGACTTCCACCCACCCCAGCTACCTACTCTGCCCAGCACTGAAAGTGTTAGTTCTCAGTTCAGCCTCCTCTATTCAGTTTGCATGTCTGCCCTTAAATGCACTAAATCCCATCTTTATGTCCACATAGCCAAAGGAAAATGTAGAAAAATAATCATCTTGACAGAGAAGAAAAAAGAGCTCAGTGAGCCATTTTGGGTAAACAATATTCAAGGATCCCTGGGAAATATTTTCTTGAAGAGGCTGGGACAGCCAGAGGGGCACACTTTTTGTTGTAAGGTTTTCAAAGCATGAGTTGTGACTCTGTGCTAAAGAATTATTAATTCCTTTCTTCTACAGAATCCCCAAATAAATTAATTCTTGTTTTCCCCATCATCTTAGCATAATATGAAAAATCAACAGCTGTGAACCTTCACTCCACCTAATGTCATGTTTCCGTCTCCAGTGACCAAGCCCAAGTACAGCACAACACATCTGAGAACTCAGCAGAGACTCAAGTTTCATGTATGTGCAATTATACTATTATTTGTCCCCTATTATTATCTATCATCAAGGTAAACAACTCTGATGTGACAAATGAAAAAAGTTTCAGAGGCATCAGCTGCCCAAACAGAGCATGAGGATAAGGCACAGGCAGGTGCCAGACACCATAGCTATATATTTTCATTTCTTGATTTAGCTTTCAAGCTTGCTGCTATATGTCATCTTCGGAAGCATGAATCACCCAGAATATCCAGACATGACAATCCAAAGTCATGTGAACAGCACAATATGAATGTATGAAAGCATTTCTACACAGAAGCCTTGAATAATTTCACCTAAATCAAGTGTGCTCATGTAAGCTATTTGCATTTGACAAAAATGAGGTTTGCTTTTCACATTTTAATTCATACCTCAAACATAAAAGGTAAACTGAACAAGTTTAAATACATTTCATATAATTGAAAGTCACTTCTTTGTCGCTTGGACTATGATGCAATATTTATATGCCAGCATCTTTATACAGCACCTTTCAGCACAGATGCAGGAGGGACAGCGGCAGACACCTCTCTCACACATATTGTTTCTTGGTGGTGGTCTCACAGAAAAATCCACTTCATTTGTCAGAAATGCAAAATCTCCACTTCGGCTTCTCTGGCTGCTTCCTCCTACAGCAGGACACAGCTTCCAGCTGGGCTGGTGCTGCCAGCTTAATCTGCTGTTCTTTGTGACATAGCTTCACCCACAAATTCCCCACTATCTAAATATAGTTATACATTCCATTTATAAATACACTATGGCTCAAAACCCTGACATCAGTTTTTACAATAGGTAGAGAATGAATGAATATATAAACTACTTATGAATAGAAAACTTAACCTATATTGTCATTTGTGTACCACATTTTTTGGTTTATATTTTTGCTTCTGCAATCTATTTCAGTCACGTTATTTTTCTTCATATTGGGAAAGAGCACAGAGAGCCTGTGAACTCCTGTATTGATTGAACACTTTGTCACATTCTTCATGGATGAATTAATATCCATTTGCAAGTATTTTAATATTCAGAGCAATTTGAATTAAACAGCTATTTTCTTGATATTTGTTCAGAAACATGACTTCTGCTGGCACTCTTGATGTCTTTGCTAGAGTCAGGTGAATCTGGGAACCAGAGAGATGAGGAGAGGCTGCAGCCCACGCCCCAGGCTCCCCCAGCAGCTGGGCCAGGCTCAGGTACCCCACAGGCATCCCACACACACAGGAGCTCCCCGGGCTGCTCACACACACAGACACCTGCACTGCAGCCCCGTGCTTGCTAAAACAATGAACTGCAGAGCTGACACAGCCCAGCGCGTCCCCTCAGCTGATGAGCTGCAGTCAGCTGCTGGAACACACACACACACACACACACACAGGCACACCATAGGGCGCCTCCAGCCACTGGCCTCACACCCTCAGCCCAGCTGCTGGCACTGGCACAGGAGGTTTGCAGTCCCCACCAGCTGCTGGTCCTCAGACAACTCATCCTGCTCCCAGCCAGGCAGCTCAAAGCTCACCAGCATGCATCGACACCGGCTTAGTGTAGACAGCACACCCACACGGAAAATTGAAACACCCTTTAATGAGAAGAGGGGACAAATCATACAGCTCAGACTAGAGTATGCACCATCAGCATATTTACACTGAACAGCCTTTTATCTCCTTTTTCTGTTCTCCCCTTGCCTTTTATCTCCTTTGTCTATTCTCCCCTTGTCTTTTATACTCTACTCCATCTCTTTCCCACACATTAGTCTCTTGGTACCTCTAGTCCTACCCCTAAATAAGATTCACGCATCCTCAGAATCACTTCAAAAGATCATTCACCAATATTCTTTACATAAAATAAACTTTTCCTTCCTGCATCCCATAGTAAGTCCCATATTGTCTTCAGTCTGAAGGCCTTTCCAGGAGGGACCATCTCCAAGTGTTTGGGTGGTTTTCTGCTTACAGGTCATGGGGATTTCTTACCCATCTCTGCTTCTCTAACCCCTCATTGAGCCTTTTTTTCCACAATCATCTTTAGGCACTAGAGTCTGACTAACTTGGCACTATATGTGTGATGGCAGACAAGGTATCAGTATATTTATTTTAAAACCGAAGGCCATCAGCCAGTTCTCAAAATGATACAGGGTGACATTCTTGACAAGCTCCTGATTTCTTCCTGGTATCCCTACTTTTCCTAGATGGGTCTTTCCCTGCCTCTCTTTATAAATGGTGTCTTCTGCTCACTTGTTTACATTTCTAGGCAAAGATCTCACGATATTCCTCTCTAAGACTATTTTTTATAAAACATTCACTGTCTTTCTTCAGTATTCAAGCTAAAGACTTCCAAATCACAACATCTTGTGCTAAAAGCAGTCACAGTTTGTGAGTGCAATGATAAGCATTTGAATTCTTCCTATTAGAGTAATCCTGTTTTCTAATGATTTTCTGAAACTTTCTATAATCTGAAGCAAATGCACATGGAATGTCTAATCAGTTTCTACATATTCCTAAAAACTTTGAAATACAAATTCTGTTTTCTCAGTTTTCTTTCTGTTTTCTTACAGTAAATAGTCTTTTACAGCAGTATTTCTTCTACCAGGTTTTTCTCTGAAGTTATAATTTTTTTTTCCTACCATTTTTACCCCCATTCTAATATATTACAACCATGATTTTGTTTACACTATGTAAGCATTATGTTTACATCACTGTATAAATAGTTATAAATATATCGATAATATACCATTTCCTTAAGTCCTAGATATTCTCAAAACATTTTTTTTTTGTTTTTTTTTTTTGTGGTCAAGAAAATACCAGAAGTATTTATCTTCTAAGCTAATGCATTTTGGAGCTACTAAAGCCAAAGAAATATAAAATACTATCAAAAATTCCAGATAAAACTTCAGAATAGTAGAATTATAAATGCCACCAAAAAAAAAACTGTACTGTGAGGAGAGACTGAAAGCACACAAAAATCAGTAAAGTCTGTTTCTTTCTGAGCCACTTAGGAGTTGTTTGTTTTTTAATAGAGCTTGTTATGGGAAATCTTCCATTGTAATTATGGATCAGCAACTGTTACTCCATAATACTGATGTTTTCTGCATAATTTTTTCTCTTTCCTTTCTTTTTTGAGGAGAAGAATACCTCATAAATATTTCAATTTCCAGTCTCTGAAAGATGAAGAGCAACAGTGAAATGCTGAGATCTTTAACAACACAAATTGTAGTACAGCAAAGGAAATATCCAAAGAAAGTGTTTTTTGAACTGTGCAAGACACTGATGCAACACAAATGTTTCGAGGAACATGACTTTGAAGCCCTCATATTATATTCTGCTTCCATCATCTGCTTGTTGAAATGTATAAGAGACTCTTGATGCTATTAAGAACAATAGCAGAAGCCCTACAGTCTTCAATCTACAGGGGCAGATTTTTCCACCTTGTGTTACAATTTCCTACTCATTGGTGTTAGTGACAAGAATATCATTATTGTCATTATAAAATGTGTTGACATCGAATATTTGGCTCTTAAGTATTTATCTGCACCTTCTTTAAGGATTCACATTAAGTTACCAACCTCTTCTGTTATTTTATTAATTAATTTTCTAAGTATCTAATTTCTAAACCTGTCACAAATTACCAATGACTGCAGAACAGATGTTAATCAAATGCATGTATATATGTATACTGAAATGTAAATTGACTCAGAAATTAAAGCTATGTTATCAAAAGTGGAACAATAAACAGAAATTTTCTACATTTTATGTATGTTCAAATCAGGAAATGAATAAGCTCATTTCTCATAACAGTCAAAATATCTGAAACCATGGGAGTTTTATGGAAAAGGCCAGAACTCAAAAATATGTTCAAATATATTGCAGCATAAAAGTAAGCATCAATTTTAATGTATGATAGCTCTGATACACATCAGGGCTACCCCAGGAGCCCTTTAGCATGACAACAACGCAGTCTATTATTCTGAAAATAAACCAGTTATAAAACCAAAGTTATTTTCACACAATAAAAACACTCCTAGGAAAACAGTATGAGAAGAGCTTTCCCAGATTCATATGAGTTTTTTGGTTTTCCAGCTATTTCACAATGCATATTAATGATATTACTCTTTCACAGTAAACATGGGAACTGCAAAAAAACATAACAAACCAAAACCATACTGCACTTAAAAGTACTATCAGAACATGAATCTTATCTGCAACAGCAAAATAAACAGTAGAAATAAAATATATGGTTGTTCCTTATTCCTGCATCTGCTCATTTCAGAGCACAGAGCTAAACCAAACTATTAGGATGACTTAATTCCACAAACTGTGGGGTTTGTGTGTGTTCTTCCTTCAGAGCATCAGCATACACAATTATTCAAACACAATATGTGTTTGAAGGAAAAGCTACATCCCTTCCTTAAACTTCGTGTAGAAATAATTGAGGCTATGTCACTGTTTATAACATAGTCCCAGGAAGCTCTTGAATTTCAGGGGAATGTCCCTGCTTTTTAGATTTATTGTAAGGTACCATTCCCAGAGAAGCAAGACTGGAACAAAACCGTGTCTCCTTCAGGAAGACTTTATTTATTGGAGCAGATTTTCTCAACTTTTGTGCAAGCTAATACAGCTTCATATCAGGAGTTATGAATCTCCCTACAGAGAACAGAATTGATTTTTTTGTTATTTTTTT